>JARQZK010000339.1:5000-24329 GCA_030704885.1 Cynegetis impunctata | reverse complement strand
ATAGTACTTTCATAGAATCCTTAGTTATAACAAAAAAAAATACCGTGCCCATAGGTATACATTTTTTTTTCTTTTTTCTCTATTAGCACTCTGAAATTCGATGCTTGGATGCTACATAGAAATCGTGTGTATTTATACCTAATTTCTCAACTTTTTTTGCACATTTTTTTGCAATTTTTGACCCTGGGTTTTGGCGCCCTAAAGGATGGCGCGGTGTATATATATATATATTATATATATATATATATATATATATATATATTATATATATATATATATATAATCTTCTGATAATTATTAGCAATAACAGGCTTGTTGCATCTTAAGAAACTCGATTTTATTAAAACGTTGATTTTTTCAACAACGTTGAAGCCACGAATGTCGTGGGCGAAACGTCAACTTTTTAATGAAATCGAGTTTTTTAAGATTCAACAAGCCTGTTATTGCTAATAATTATCAGAAGAATTAGAAATAGTTCACAGGCAACAACAATTCGAATAAATATATATATAAATATATAATATATATATATAGTATATATATATATATATATATATATATATATATATTATTAATAATACATATATATATATATATATATATATATTTATATATATATATATATATATATATATATATATATATATATATATTTTATATATATATATATATATATAATATATATCAATATATATATATATATATATATTTATATATATTTATATATATATATATATTATATATATAAATATATATATAAATATATATATATATATATATATATATATATATATATATATATATATATATATATGTATATTATTCGAAATAAAATGTGCATTTTGTTATGGTACATAGAGTACAGTAGGACAATCACTTATTGCATTGGTACATGTGTCCGAAATTTTCGGATTGCAACTTCTTAACTTCCATTTTATTGCTTTACTTTTTTTGAAATGATTTTTGACATAATGTTTTTTAACTTCATTATTGTTTAGTTTTCGTTGTCATGTGAACAGAGTGGAGTGTATCGAACAACGCGAGTTTCCAAACAATAACTTGATTTTCTTTTTTTACCTCGTAAACGTCGCATCGAGCAAGAAAAACTGAATTTACCTTCTTTGTTCTTAATTAAACATGGAATCAGAAAATAATTTTCAATTTGTCAAAAAACCCAGGGGTGTACCAAAAAAAAATTAGGGTCTCCCTGGAAAAGAGCAACTAAAGCGGATTTTTGAAAGATGCTTGAAAACATCGCAAACGCTTCATGAAAATATGAACGAAGTCGCTCGAGGAATTTTGAATTTAAAGGCAAAAAGTCAAAATTTTCCGAAAATTTCAACACAATTTATTTAACGAGTCTTTTGAAGACATCTATGCAATAAGCGATTGTGAAAAATTTGGTATTCTTGATTTCATAAACTATACTCTATGAGTTAAATACTATACCAACTCCACCGACAGGCTTAAAAATCATGCTTCTCCTTATGATGAATACCAATAAATCATCTTTTCTTTGTCTTATTTCGCAGAAGCAACACATTTCAAAGAAGATTCTTCAGAAACGTTCTTTCTGAAATTACGACAACATATTTTCGATCTAAACTACCAACAATAATGAGCTCTATAATATAAACCTCTGAAGTTTCTTCGTCGATTCTGTTTAATTATTCTTTCCACAGTTCATATCGAGTCAATAACTAATCAAAATCAGACATGTCCGCATTCACCACTCAGAATATCATCAATATCGCGTCGAAACTGCAAGTTTTTCGCCTGGCACGAAACAAATAGTCGAACGGACAACAAAACACCAGTAGTCACATTGAGAAACAAAACAGTAAAATAAAGTAATTAAGAGCAATAATAAAAGCATTGCACGGCAACTGTATTAATAAATACAACTACCATGATCGGTTCTCACAGAGTTCTTGAATATTCATGAATAGAGAATCTGAACGCGAGACAGTGGCGCTTTCATCTGTAGTTGTAATATTCTTGAAATCATGATTCAGGTTATTTAGTCAGAAAATCTATCAACGGCGTGCTATATTTTCAGACAATATCATTCAATATTTGTTTTTGATTTTATTAAACTCTCAAAACTTGAATAATTAAAATATATTTCATGATGTAAATACTTGTAAAAGTAAAAACTTTCACAGTAGAAGAGGGTTTTATTTGCGTTATAGCATTGCTTTGTGGTAAATTACAAGTGAGGGTTAAAAAACATAATGTCGAATATTCCAGCGTTTGTTCTCTTCTTGCAAAGATTCTGCATATTACAAAGAATGATGTATTATTCATTATTGGATAATAACCCAAATTCTGTTTGTAACCACAGAAGCCACATGAATTTGCTTTTCTGAAAAGTTGGATTGCATTGATAATCGTCCATACTGTAAACACAGGATTGCGGTTCGCTTTGATTAGATATATATATATATATATATATATATATATATATATATATATATATATATATATATATACCTATATATAATGTCATGATTTCTTTGAATCTTGTAGCAAGGAAAATTTCATTCATATCCTTGAAAACGAATTAATTTATAACCCTCAGATAATCACATGTTTCAACTCTGTCATTGAAAAGGATTCGTGTTAACCCAGCTGATCTTAATGTTAAGAGTGCTGACTATAGCACTGTTTCCCAAGTTGATAGAATCAGCGAGTATCTCGGTTAGTAGACATTGACTAGATAAGTGTTTACAAAGTAGTACGATAATCCAGAAAATTAAGATGAAGATTGTTGAATTATTAAATTCAAGCATCAGACGAAATTTGTGTATGACTTTTGCAAACCATCTATTCATACAATATACATTTAGTTTTTGATGCGTACTCATATATCTAACACATCATTAACCTGTCAAAGGATTCTTCTCCTAGTACAACCCTCTGAGAATATTCAGATGTTCCGCTGATCTTCCCTTCCTTGTTCCTTTTCGCCTATGAAACATTTTTTTTATTCCAACTGTTGTTGGCCTTACGCATATATGTGGCTCCCTACAAATAATTCAGCTAGTTTAATGAACCTGGACTGTATAGTCTACGTTTTAGTGAACTTGTACTCTAAAATATTAAAAATACTCTACTATAGTAAATAAGTAATATATTTATAATATATATATTACGTAATATATAATATATATATATATACTACTATAGTATATAGGTTTTTTATATATGTCTATATATATATATATATAGTTAGTATATATATAGTATTATATATATAGTAGTGAATAAATAGTATCAGGGTGGGATCCCAGAGCTACGTAATGCGGTCATACACTTTTTTGCATCATTGAAGATTCGATATGAACGTTTCAGGGGCAGAAGTATGATGCTGAACTAACTCTGATTTTTTCAAAATTAAGTTTGAAGAAAATTGCACTTTCGGTTTTGCCGGAAGTGGATATCAACTTTGGTTATTTCCAAATGGAAATACCGCTGGTATTCTTTTGAATTTTCCGAATTTCTTATATAATTTTATACGATAAAATTGTCATACTACTCTTTCATACCTAAAATAAACAGTTTTCGAGTTTTAATTTTTTGTGTCGGTAATATTTTTGACAGTTGCGTCTTCAACGAAAAATAGGCTATAACTTCTTTGATTTAGTAGGGTCTATTAGTATTCGGTTTGGATTTTGTTAACCTTGAAATAATGTTTTTATTTATTCCTTGTCCAGCATTGTTCCAAATATTCTCTAACTAATTTACTTGACTAAATCTAGGGGTGAAGTTGGCAATTTTTAAAAGCGTTAATAACTTTGCTTCCTTTCTAATGGAATGCTACTATGGTAATATTCTTGGCGTTATTAAATTTGCTATTAAATTACCTTTCGATTTTTATAACCCATTCCCTATATCGAAAGTTAATAATAACAGTGATATTTTCACAACTTTGTAATAATTTATATAACAATACACCTGAGAAATCGAATAGCGAGTTATTTGACCCATGGGATAACCAATTACTAAATGTTTTAAAATTTAATTGTGTCACCTCTTCTGTTCCTTAGGTTTTGTTAGCACCCAATGCTGATTCGAAAAGATATTGAAAAAATAGTTATTTGAGGACGTCAATATTATTCAATAATTATTGTTGTTTAATAAACACACATAAATGTTTTATAGGTAGACTGATGTCAATTTGCAATGTCAAGTTTGACAATTATCATTTTGGTCAAGAGGACTACATTCACATAATCCAACAGTTACTCCAAATAATACATTTCAACGTTATACAGAAAGAAATCAATGCTTATCAATAACAGAATCACAAAACGTAGTTGAATCAGAATAAGAATATTTTTGATGATAAATTCTACTAGCTGGCGGAGCATTTCGATCCGCATCTCCAATACAGTAAACCATATTTATCATTTCTGGTCGCGTGAAAGCCATTTTATTAACTGAACAAATAATAGAAAAGGTGACACAATTATTAGCTTTGAATAATTTTTGTTATTGGTATCCATGGATACGTCAAAATAACTCGCCAGATGATTTCTCAGGTGTATTGATATATAAATTATTACAAAATTGTGAATTATCTTGGTTATTATAACTTCAGTATAGGTTATTACAAATCGAAAGGTATTCAATAGGCAATTTGATAATGCAAAAATATACATAGCATTCTATAATAAATAGGAAATAAAAAAGTTATCAACGCTTAAAATGCTAACTCACCCTAGATTTTAGCAAGTAATTTGTTAAGAAATATGGAAAAATGTGAACAAGGTATAAATAAAAAACAATGTTTCAAGGGTTACAAAAATCGAAATCGCAATTCAATAGACCTAATAACAAAGAAGTTATAGGCCTATTTATGTTGAAATTGTCAAAATTTTACGGAAAAAAATTAATAACTCGAAAACTGTCCATTTTAGGTAAAAAAGAGTGGTATGACAATTTTATTATTAATTACATAAGAAATTCGAAAATCACGTAGTGATACTACAGGGTATTTCTCATTTTGAAATAACAAAGTTTGATATCACTTCCAGCAAAACCGAAAGTGCAATTTTCTTCAAAATAATTTTGAAAAATAGACCTATGGCTCGGATCATATTTGCTCTGAAAATTTCATATCGATATCTGCAATGACAAAAAAATTATGGACCGATTACTTAGCTCTAGGTCACCCTGTATATATATATATATATATATATATATATATATATATATATATATATATATATATATATATATATATATATATATATACTTAAGAGAAATTCTGTTAAGAGACTGTTTATGGAGATGGCTTACATTTCCCAATCAGAAAATTGCTTAAATAAAAAAACTGATTTAAATCATCTTAGTGAAATTTATTCCTTTTTGTTAGAGTTAGATAAAAAACATCCATTTAAGAAATGTCGAGTGGGAGAAAGGTTGCCTTTCTTTCTCTGAGTCTTTTATACTTCTGGCTATTTTATTTGTAAGCAGTGACCAATCTGTGGTCCTAAATTATCATATTTTCACATTGGAGTTTTTTGTTTTGATGTTGTCTATGTCTACTTTCTTGATCAAGATGGCTGGTCGCGTCTCTTTTTCAGTCAATATGAAATGACGAAGTAGATAATTATATTATTTTAGTCTTCAACTTAACTTAGACTCAATAATGTTTAATTTCCTTAAAATTAACTGAGTTTCATTTTAATTTATTATGACCATTTTAACTTGTAATGTCAGTTGATGATCATCACGCCTGTGTTCTCGATCAATAATGTTTTGTGGAAATCAATAATGTTGTATCTCGATCTTTACACCTTTTGCAATCATTCTCAAAAAACACAGTGAGTATTTTTACTGTTGGCCGTTATGGAGCATTTATTGATTTTCTTTTGTGCTTATTTTGTAGCTTCCCTGAAGATGACAATAATCATTGTCGAAATATCGGAAATATAGTGTTATAAGAGTACACGTTTTGCTTGCTGCTATACCCAAATTATTATCCTTATTGCATCCTAACTAGTCAGCAAAGACTACCCTTCTTCTATATATATATATATATATATATATATATATATATATATATATATATATATATATATATATATATATATATATATATATAGTATATTCAGTTTATTGTTACAACAATATCTGTTACATACTCAGTTCCGTGCAGTGTACCTCATAAAAAAAGTATTTTCATAAGCAGATTGAAATCAATAGAACAGTTGAATGACTCTTACTATAAGTATAGTATTTTTAATAAAAATTTTCGAATATCAGATACTGAATTCCAATTATTTTTTCACTCAATGAACGAGTGTGAAAATCCGACCCAGTATTGATGCTTTTCATACAGTACAAACCGAAGAATATTCAATATTATACCAATTATGCGGCATGTATAAAATAATGACTCATGGAAAACAATCAGTTTTTATCTTAATTCATGCTTGTTTATGATTTCATCACTATAAGATGAACATTGTGGAAAATGGGGATTGTTATTATTGAGTGAAACATCTTTATCTGAGTAAATTTATTACCTGAAGTATACGATATATGCTTTCGTATTCCATAAAATAATTGTTGGTTAGCTTCTATAATTAGCATACTGAATTTTATATTTTAGAAGATGGATTTATTTTGTTAATTAAGTATTTCTTTATGTCTTAGTTTTCCATAATTTGAAAAAGCTAACACTACTCTACTTTAATATCAATTTGTTTTTAAGCTGCTGTTTATTTATATTCATAGTATAAAGATTAAATGTGAATCAATTTTATTTATTTTCAAGGTAAAATTATTGATAGCAATGCACTTCTTCTTAAGTATTACTTAAACACTAAAATACTTAAATGATAATCAGATGTTGAAATGTATGCAAAATTATCGACATTTGTTGGAACTAATTATGAAAATTGAGCAATTATTACTAACATTTCTAAAACATTACACGATTTGATGCAGGAGAGATGTTAAGTTAACAGTAGATGCACTGGATGGAAACCCTATTTCTATTGGTGCCAATGAAGCTCTGCTGAAAGGAACAGTTATTTATATTTAAAGAAGCGTTCTGTCCGTCGGTCGTCTTTTTATTCAGCGGGTTAGTTCCGCAGAGCAGGGCCACTGTCATACGCAGCCGTCGAATGTTATTTATATGTCTGTGATGCCACAATGGGCCTGCCAGACTTCTCTTTGAATTCCACATGACCGAAATTCCTTGGCGGAATCTGAAACATGGGTCGAAAATGTAAAATTTTCTGAAATAAGAAGTAATAACGTTTTCATGTCGGTGAAAATAATTTGACAACCACAATTTAATTTTTAATCAGATAATATCACAGGTTATTAAATGAATATCTTGAAAAATGATTCAACTAAGGAAGTCAAGGTATATATCTAGGAATGAACCGATTCATCTCCAATCTAAATAAGATAATATTGAAATATTTTGTATGCATATTGCAGGGTTTTCTTCAAAAGGGAATTCAAACAGTTTATGTTATTGATAAATACTCAATACCAGCTTTCCAAGAGTGTTCATTAAAAAAGTAATTTTGCTTGAATATATTAGTCTACTAGAATAGTCAAACTGTAGAGATTAAATCAGAGGAAAGATTGAAGGTCAAACACTTCTGCTGCTGCCCAGCTCAATGCTGATGAAGAAGGTATTTAATAATGGTAAAGTTTTTAGTGATACTCAAGCATAATATTTCATTTATTTTATACCAAAATTGCTTAGTGCTACTACATAGTTGAATGAGACATCAAATAAATCAAGGAGAGGATTCAACGAAATAAATGACTGAAAGCATATAATCTGCTATTAATGCGGATAAGATAAGTGGAGACGACAAAATCCACAGAATGATTTTGAACCTAGCTAACTTATAACAATAGTAAAATTTCCGATTGTAGACAGAGTTTTCGAACTAAATACCTCGAACCAGAATTGAGGTTTTACAGCAGCTTCGATAATCTTCAAATTCAAAGATGAAGATAAGTTTCAGTTACTGCCGGCACGGAAGAAAAATTATATATAAAGCATGATTTGACTAAAACCAACCAGCAATTACCTCTCAATGCAAACAACGATAAAACAGAGCATAACTTCAGGTACGTCTGGATGAAAAATGAGAGTGTGTCACATTAAGAAAAGATGAAACCTCTACCATTCGAACTAAATATTCGATGGACGCTCTGGAACTACTGAAACAAAAAAACCAGAGGTAACCTGTTTAAAGTAATTATATTTCAATGTATGTAGTATAAGAAGAAAGATGGATGAAGTGAAGGTTCAATAATATAGTATAATATATATATACTATAGTTATATATATTATATTATATAGTATATATTATATAATATATATTATAGCAGTGGCGGCTCGTGAGGTTTTTGGTTTGAGGAGGCTACAAGAGGTGTACAAAAATAACGACCATAAGGCGAAAATTTTTAGGATTTCAAGTCAACACGCCTTATAATTTAAAATCAAAATCAAAGTAAAACAAGCACCCTAAGCTATTAATTTGTTTTCACTTTCGAGTGTCTACCTTGAGACTACAACTCTATTTACAATATTCACAAAAACTCTTCTCAGCCATTAATCCAATTCAATCTATTCATTCAATTTTTTTTTTTCTTTCACAAAATAAGTAGGTACCTACCTACTACTCAACCAAATTTGTTAACAGCTGGTGAGGGCAAATAAAAAGTTATATATTTTTCAAGATTAGCGGGATTTCTGCGATCTTTAACGTTAGCAAAATGAATCTATAATATCCTAATAAAATTTTTTGTATTTCGCCAGAAGTTTTACTAATTCCTTTTCAATAGACAACAAACTAATATTTTTCACAAACGAATCCTGGCTCATTGAATTTCGTAAATAAGTTTTGAATTCTCTAAGAGTGAAAAACGAGCGCTCTACGGAAGCCGATGTCACCGGAGATAGAAACAATTAGACTCATAGAGAGTTTATAAACTTGGGGGTAAATCTTGATTCAAAATCATTATCGAAAAAGGTATTTAATAGTCCTCACATGATTTTCATTTTGCCCCAAAATTTCATTGTCATTATAAACAACACACAGTTCACTTTTATGCCACCTTATCAAAAAAAGTGTATTTTTGACATAAATTTCCAAAAGGTTATCTGGAAAATTAGCCCGAAAATCCGGTTAACGAAATTTTTATTGTGTAAGTTTCGAGAGAAATGCAGTTCTTTCAAATCAGAGAACCTTATTTTCTATTGACCCCTAATAGTATCCAAAATTTCCATAAAATATTTGCTTATAGCGAAGCTCCATATCTGCGTAAAAACTGAATTTATTTCGTTTTTGGGCTAATTTGAGTCGAAATCATCAGTAGTTGAAATACAGAAAATAGTCTTTTAAATAAACTTCTGCACGAAAATTCTGAAATTTTTTCCAAAAGAAAACTTGACACGATTTCGTGAGTAAATTACATCTGAAAACTTGTGCTGTAAGATTTGAAAAACTATTTCTGTTTGTTCAAAAATTAATGTTAAAGGACGTTCAAAATATATAAATTCTTATCTTCTAAGTAAGACTATATATCCGCGTGCTGTATTTAAAGTTACTCTTATCGGTGAAAAATTCTCACTTTCAACTAGGTATACTGAATTAAATCCTCAAATTCTAAGCGGCCCCAAACAGAGACATTTTCACTAGTAAAAAGTAAACACTGCCAACAAAATAATTATGTTTTACCTGTGATCCGGTTAGGCAAGGATGTCTCTCATAATTTCCTTGTATTAAAACCGCGGTTTGTTGTCTGTTACGCTGCACCAAATTGTCTTAATTCAGGGGTAGGTGTTTTTTGTTTTTATCAAAACTTTATCCCATAACTTAGTGCACTACAGTTATGGGATAACAAATATTCCACTAAGTCACCATTGAAATTAACTTCAGTAACCAAACTCATTTTAAAAACAATACGCGAGCAATATAAGTAAACGAGCTGTTGTCGGCCATTAGTCACTACGATCCGGCCCTACGATTAAATTAATGCTTTCCAACGAATTCACTCGATGTCACGCGAAATTCTAGTATTGTTGATTGGTCGACATTGTATGAGACTGGGTTCTATCGGTGTTGCCATTTACATGTGTTTTGCTTTTCTATTGCAATGAAAGTATTCATTCGGAGTATTTGCACCGGTTGTTTGCTTTTTCTGTGGCAGGCATAATGAACGTTGAGAATATACCTTTCTAAGCCTCCGCAGCGTTGCCACAAATCTTGAAATGAATGAATTGCAGTAATTGTAAACACCTTCTATCTTAATTAATAAATTATATTGTATAATGTAGGTTGAAAGGAAGTTAGGTGCATAAAATAATATGATTTTGATTAATATGAATATGCTGAATGCTGACTATTCAATATAATATATTAGTGATACACGGAATATTATTGAGGAGGTTTAGCTTCCTTAGCCTCCTTTGACTAGCCGCCCCTGATATATAGGTATATTTGAACAATACTTAGTCTGAAAAACATTTCAGCCTGTGTACTTACGAAAGTGAGATTAGAATTTCCTTTTACTTGCCGCAATATATAGAATAACCAAAGATAAAACTCCAATCAAAAATGATTGTGAATATTTTTTACACTTGTTTTATATTCATAATAGTTTTTATCGGAATTTTTAACTGTATAGTATTATACCAAGAGTTTTATCTTGTGTTATTCTATAAATTGTGGCAAGTAAAAGAAAATTCTAATCTCACTTTGGTAAGTACACAGGCTGAAATATTTTTCAGACTAAGTATTGTTCATTTTTCAATTCTTTGTAGAGTTCCTGAGGAAGAGCCAATAAATGGCTCGAAAGCTTAAATAGACAAAAGAGTTCACCTTATTTCCATCCCCTCGTTGACTGCAGACCTGAATTTAAGGTGATTCTTCTTTAACTTAGACAGTCGTCCAACCTTCACACCTTTATATATATATATATATATATATATATATAGATATATATATATATATATATATATATATATATATATATATTTGTGTTTTTACGCGGGAATAATCTCTGTAGTTTTTATTTGCTTAGCGTGTGTCAGATTTTTGTCAAAATAATTACCTAATTGTGTCAACGCGATATATAAAATGGATGAAAATCATCGGTTTAGTACCTTTTCTGATGCAGAAATAACAAAAAATATTTTAGAAACTACTTCGAAAAACAATCTAATAAGTAATCAGTCTATATGGAGACAATTTAAGACCTTCGCCAAAGAAAGAATTTATATTCTGGATCAATCTACTACAACAGCTACTCTGGCATTAATTTTGAAAGATTGGGCTTATAACATGAAAAGAAAGGACGGAAATGATTATAAAGAAGCAGTAATAAAGACAATGTGGAATAAAACGGCAAAATTAGTTCAAGAACTTTACATTAATAAGTATTACAGGTCATTTGATACTTTCAATGATATAGAATTCAAAAATGCTCCAGATGCAAGAGATGCAAAAAGAAAAATTTTACAAAAACATCTTGAAAAACACAAACAAAGTTCGGTGGCACTTTCTAATACAGAATTGTTGAATCAAAAAATAATCTAGTCAAATATAACTCGCGAGTTCGATAAATTATAGAAAATAATTTGACAGGTTTTGTTCAAACTTGTTGCCATTTGGAAATAGCCACTCGAGCCCTCCGGGCTCTCGTGACTATTGCCTGGCAACAAGTTTTGAAAAAATCTGTCAAATTATTTTCAATTTATTCTCACTCTCATTACTGATCATATAACTCATGTATGAATAAGCCAATAGAATCCGTGAATTTTGCATACTAATGCGTATTGATAAGTGAGTATACCATTGACGACGTGATATAATCATTTTAGTGTTTCACCTCGTGTCAAAATGTGAATGTTTTCATATTGACGATGTTTTGACGTTTGTCAAAAAAAAAATTAATATTTTTTATTCGTTATATAACCGTAACGAATACAACTCGAACAATCGTTATACTGACCTCGTCACTCGACGTATTTTTTTAAAACATCACTCGAGCTGCGCTCTCGTGGATGTTTCGCAAAATAAGTACGTCTCGTCACTCGGAAGTATAATCTATTATTTTCGATGCTCTTTTGATATTATAACTGATTATTCAACTCCGTAAGGAATGAACAACAAAATATTTGCAAAACAAAGGAGACTCAAATCAGTGTAAACGGTTACAAGTTGAGTTCTCAGTTAAACTAATTTATCAACCACTTTTTACAGCACATAAGTAAGTATATCATATCAACCGCCTTATATACGTCCAGTGCAAGGGATAAAAAGAAGAAAATATAGCTCTTAATATTCAATGGAATTTCATTGTTCAATGCTCAGATGTTATAGGCGAAGGACCCTTAGAACACAGTAGTAACATGTGAGGGAGGGGATAGCACCCCTTTAAATCTGAGATAAAAAAAAACATATATATATATATATATATATATATATATATATATATATATATATATATATATATATATATATATATATATATATATAATATATATATATATATATATATATATATATATATATATATATATTTTCTTCAAATTTTACTGACCACTTTTATTATATAGTAGGAGTATAGTTTTACTAGGTTAAGGCCACAAATACAGTCAATTTTAATAATATTTTACTTCCAAATATCACAAATTAAATTAAAATCACGCGTTTCGACTTAAGTCGTTTTCAAATAATAATTAACATAACCCTCAAATACAATAACATCTATGCAAGTTTATCTTCTTCTCTTCTAAGTTACATGGCCACTGTGGTTTTGATGAATGATATTATGGTAAATTCTTCCAACATTTTCGATGTCCACTCTTGAATTAATTGTCGTCATTTCTTCTTTCTGAATTGCATTCACATTCCTTCTTAGCTGGTTCTTTTCCCTTTTTATGATTTTTGTGTTTTCAAAGTCAACAGAATGTAATTGTTCGATTGCATGTTTTGCAAGAGCTGTAGATTTTTTATTAGTTTGTATTGAATATTTATGTTCATATATTCTTTTATGTAAATATTGTTTTGTGTTTCCAATGTAACAGGATTCACATTCACCACAGTTTATTTTATATATTGTATGTGTTTCATCCCGTTGCTGACATTGCTGATTTTGTATGAAATCTCCGTTATAAATTCCACTCCGATGTAGTTTCTTTTTTATTAGTTGTAATTTCATGAGAAGAACGGTTATAAATCCGGTGGATTCTTTTCTTTATTATAGGTTCATAAAACTGTCTTGAATAATTATTCTTATGTAGTACTTCTTTAATTTTTTGAATGTGTTGAGAATGAATTCATAGATGGTGTTGAGTTCTGCTTGAAATCGACTTATTTTGGATTTGAGTGTTCATTTTTTTTACAAATTTATGGAACCGCAATGGGTTCCCCAATATCATCTGTAGTTGCTAATTTGGTACTAGAAGAACTAGAAACAACAATAATAGAGAAATTGCAAAACAAATCAATATTCTTTAAAAGATATGTGGACGATTGCTTAACTTCAATACATCCTGAACATGTTGATGAATTGTTAGAAGCATTCAATTCATATCATAATAGATTACAATTAACTAAAGAGGTAGAAGAAAATAACAAAATAAATTTTCTAGACATGACAGTTATTAAGAGGGATGACGGGTCACATATTACGAATTGGTTTAACAAAAACACTTGGTCTGAAAGATACCTTAATTATGAATCTCTTGTTCCAACGAAATATAAAAAGAGTTGTGAACTCACTTACGGATAGAGCAGTTATATTATCAGATCCTGAGATCAGACCTAGAAACATTCAAAAAATTAAAGAAGTACTACATAAGAATAATTATCCAAGACAGTTTTATGAACCTATAATAAAGAAAAGAATCCACCAGATTTATAACCGTTCTTCTCATGAAATTACAACTAATAAAAAAGAAACAAACTATATCGGAATGGAATTTATACCGGAGATTTCATACAAAATCAGCAATGTCATGAAAAAATATAATATAGTGATAAGCCACAAACCTAATAATGTAACTAGATCTTTATACACTAAACTCAAACCAAAGATTGAGCAACGGGATGAAACACATACAATATATAGAATAAATTTTGGTGAATGTGAATCCTGTTACATTCTAAACACAAAACAATATTTACATAAAAGAATATATGAACATAAATATTCAATACAAACTAATAAAAAATCTACAGCTCTTGCAAAACATGCAATCGAACAATTACATTCTGTTGACTTTGAAAACACAAGAATCATAAAAAGGGAAAAGAACCAGCTAAAAAGGAATGTGGATGCAATTCAGAAAGAAGAAATGACGACAATTAATTCAAGAGTGGACATCGAAAATTTTGGAAGAATTTACCATAATATCATTCATCAAAACCACAGTGGCCATGTAACTTAGAAGAGAAAAAGATAAACTTGCATAGATGTTATTGTATTTGAGGGTTATGTTAATTATTATTTGAAAACGACATAAGTCGAAACGCGTAATTTTAATTTAATTTGTGATATTTGGAAGTAAAATACTATTAAAATGACTGTATTTGTGGCCTTAACCTAGTAAAACTATACTCCTACTATATATATATATATATATATATATATATATATATATATATATATATATTATACTATATATATATATATATATATATATATATATATATATATATATATAATATATATATATATATATATATATATATATATATATATATATATATATATATATATATATATATATATATATAATGAACCAAACTCTGCATAGTGGTGATAACATGGGATCTCAAAAAGTAATTGCTCTATTGTTTAAATTCGACCTGCAGTCAACACAATTTGTGTTGATTTGTGTTGACGATTTTAAATATCTGCTTTCAAAAGATTGTCGAATCTGCACAAAGAGCCTGTAGAAAACAAGCTATCGCATATCGATCAGGCAATCTTCGATACACCGAAATATCGATTCGAGCTACCGTATACACGGAGAAGACCAAAGGGGCACTTTCGATAATAACTCAGTCATTATCCATTCCTGAGATGGCTGGTAAATTATATTGCTGTAAGCCCACGCACACACACTCGCGTATCTCTTGATATCAAACTTGACAACAATGTTTATTTCTGATGTTACGGAAAGCTTAAGTTTCATGCATAATGGAATTTAGTATTTGTCTATAAAATTTGCCACCTTTGAAACGGAATACAGATTTAAGTTTGATCGTTCATGTGGGTTGAACTATTCAGTGTATTTCTATTTCTATGAGTTGTGGAAGATATTGTTATTCGATCCATAAATGAACAGTTTAATGCAACAGAATTATTGTTAATCAAATCCCAGAGATTCAGAAATTTATATGATTTCATAGATAATTTTGAACATAATTAATTTTTCCAATGTATATTTGAATTCGTAAAAATATCTAAATAATGAGTTGTTGATCTCTGAAATTTAACCTTAGAAATAATAAATGTTGAAATGAATATATCTTAATAATAATGGATGTACAATATTTTTAGTTATTCGTCCTTCTGGTATAAATATACGGTTCTGACGGTATGCCGACCCGTGAACACGAAAAGTTTTGTTTTAGCCATTTTGTCTTTGTTTTGAATGAAAAGCTTAATTTTTATGATATTGACTGCAAGTTTTGAGCAATGTTTTCCGAATTGATTTCTGATTTCGAAGGAAGTGATAATTGTGTTTTAGTCACATTGAAATAATTTTTTCCCATTTTCAGATTACAATTCTTCGTGAGGATATTTGATGAAATCTTTTCTAGTATGAGGTGGTGCTAAAAATCATTCGAATTATAAGATAGAATTTGAATGTTACTTGAAAAAATTCCTAGGAAACGGTATAATAAATTTAATTCAAATTTAAAGGTAAAGTTTACTATTTTCTGATCTATTTTTCTACAATTATATCGTTCATTCTCAAACCGTCCTACGCATCAGAAAAATACGTAGGAATAGAGATATTTTTTTTTGCAAATGAAATGAGGATTCATATAAATGAGGGTAACGTCATATATGTCAATAGAGTTTCATATTTTTCCCAAAAAATGTAAGCCCGGAGTTCCGTACTAATGCCACTGGTGGAAGTTAAGAATGAGTAGTACATTTGAAATAGTTCTACATGGATTATAATTTATATATGAATACTTTAGGATTTTTGTCAAACTGTTGAATGTATTTGATAACATTTCAATACCTTGTATCATCGTAATGAAACCGCAAAAAACACTGTTCAGAAAATTTAATTTTCTTGAAATGATACTCGCATTCTGATTCTTAAGTTGATAAAATCCTTTCTAAATCAGCCTATATATATATATATATATATATATATATATATATATATATATATATATATATATATATATATATGTTTAATTGGTCAAAAATCTGAGATTTTATATCAGTGCTTATAAACGCAGGTAATAGGTTGAGCTTCTTGATATAGTGCCGTCTTACATCCAGTAAAATTGGTCTCTTTGCATGTCCTGTCGTAGGGACAAGAAACGATAGGCTGGAGCCGCGGGTGACGCTCTGACATAGTCTTGTAATTATTAGGCGCAACTCATGGAAGACCTCTCCAATAAGGCTGCTGAAATATACTTCGTTATTTTTATCTTATATAATTAAGCGAATACGATTCGATTTCTTTCCAATCAATACTATAATTGAATGTTCAGTTCAAAATCGTAGAAACCTATACTCGATGACATAGAAAAACAAATAATAAATGAATTCCCTGAAATTTCATTCGCAGGATTGCTATTTACATTGACTGGTTGATCAAGGCCATCAATATGAAACATAATATAAATAATAATGTATAATATTTGTCCATCAATTGATGAACATGAGATATTATAATCTGTCCTCACTTTTATATTTTTTACGAAGGAAACACTCAAATGTTTTAATCTACTGAATATTAAGATGAATTCGGTTGAAACTTCGATTCATGTAGAAAATGTGCTTTATTTCGAAATATCGAATATTCAATATACACAGATTTTTCTATGTCTTCATAAATATTTTTATCGTGGAAAGTATGGAAACCTGCTAAACACATTATTTTCTCAGAGATACGATTATTGTTTCAAATAAACAATCCTTTGCTGCAAGACTCAGGAATTGAGATTTTCTGAATTAGATAATCAAGTTACCTATTCCTAGTCAAAAATAAAATAGTCGAATTTCGTTTTTTGGCTCTTCCGTCTCCATTTCAAATGATAACAGAAAAAGTCAGAGGAGATTCAATAATGTTTCATATTCTTTATAAACTGATATGAACCAATTTTCAATGCGACGTTCATTAGATTCCATCGTCTATTTTATTTTTTTCAAATATGGGCCTCTACATTTTTTCAACAATTTTGGTAGTCACTGTTGAAACAAATTCAGCTATTATTTACAATACATGTATTTCACGACGTTTTTCTCCGAAAAAACATCATCAATATTTGGCCAAACAATTTCCGTTAGTGTTGTCTGAAAAAGGTAGAAACCAAAATTTTATAACTCAAAGATACTTCATATATCTTTTGAAATTTTGAACGTGCCTATGCATTCCAGGGTTTTTGTATGAAGTTGAAAGAACTGTTCAAAAGCCAACTTTTATGGAGCATAAATGTTTGTTTATGATGTCTTCTGGCAAATAGAAATCTTGGAGAAAAAATTCTGAGAGTACTGAAATGGATTTATTGTTTCAAAGAGCCATGAATTAATAGCAACAGAATGTCAAATCTATTTACAAGTACATCAATAATTATATTATTCCTGTGAATTTGTGAGGTGAAAACCATGAATTTTTCAAATGACGAGAAAGTTGATTTGCTTTTCGTATACCTACGCGATGTGTTTGAGAAATGCTACTAGATATCTAGCTATGTATGGGGAATTGTACCCCGAGAAGTATCAACCATCCGAAAGATATTTTCAGCGCATTGAGAAGACTTTACGGAATCATAGTTCATTAGAAAAATCCTCGAGTAAGAGCTGTAACTGTACAGTAAATAACATCGTAATGGCGATGCTGAAATTGACGCTTTTTTATACGGTTGTAATTAATAGCTGAATTTGTTACAACAGTGGCTACTAAAATTCATGAAAAAATCTAGAGGCCCATATTTAAAAAAATAAAGCTGAAACGTCGCATTGAAAATTGGTTCATATCAGATTATAACGAGTATGAAACATTTTTGAAACTCCTCTGACTGTTTTTTATATCAGTCGAAATGGAGACGGTAGAGCCAAAAAGCGAAATTCGACTATTTTAGTTTTTGGCGAATATCTCACAAACAAACATTGATATTTGAGATCTGAAAAAGGTTTATTATTGCTCCCTAAAATTGGAAACTTTCATCTAATTTAACCGATCTTTCAGGTGTCTCCGTTTCCGAGATAGCAATAGTGGGATCAGCTAAAAAAACGGCCTGTATAATATAAACATTAACCAACAGAAGCTCATTATTTATCTCATACTATTTTCCTTCAGATATACATACACACACACACAAAAATGTGTGTATGTATATCTGAAGGAAAATAGTATGAGATAAATAATGAGCTTCTGTTTGTTAATGTTTATATTATACAGGCCGTTTCGAAGAAACGAAATATTGGAATTTAGGTATCGGTTCTATTCAAGCTTTTATATATATCATCAATAGATATATATATATAAATATATATATATATATATATATATATATATATATATATATATATATATTTATATATATATATATATTTATTTTTATTTATATATATATATATATATATATATATACTATATATATATATATATCATAAATATATATATATATATATATATATATATATATATATATATATATATATATATATATATATATATAATTATTTATTCGAATTGTTGTTGCCTGTGAACTATTTCTAATCTCTTGATAATTATTAGCAATAACAGGCTTGTTGAATCTTAAAAAACTCGATTTTATTAAAAAATTGACGTTTCGCCACGACATTCGTGGCTTCATCAAAACTTTTGAAAAAATTGAAATTTCTTTGACATTTATTCATATTTATTTTTTTTTTAAATGTCAAAGAAATTTCAATTTTCTCAAAAGTTTTGATAAAGCCACGAATGTCGTGGCGAAACGTCAACTTTTTAATAAAATCGAGTTTTTTAAGATTCAACAAGCCTGTTTTTGCCAATAATTATCTTATATATATATTATATATATATTAATATATATATATATATTTATATAAATATTAATATATATATATATATA
>JARQZK010000338.1:0-24433 GCA_030704885.1 Cynegetis impunctata | reverse complement strand
TAATATATATATATAAATATATATATACAGTTATGGAAAAAGCACAAGTATTAGAACAATTTATTATATTTAAAATTAGAATTTACAGCTTTCCATTTACAATGTATAAGTTGCAGAACTAGAAGTAATAGCATCGTACATAAAAGTATTGTTTAAGGGCTTATATTGGTGAGTTTAAAAGCTTAATTGCTTCAGGGTTGAGCAGTTTGTGCACCCCCTAAACTATAAGATGATAGGCATGAGTAGTGAACTCTCTATCGCCGCTATATCTGCTCTAATACTTGTCTATTGACTGTTTTCATTACCCTTAATACTTGAGTAGGCATCTTCCTTTCATTGAGTTAAATGTTTTCCCAGTAATTATTTTTAGCTTCCTACATCAGGTTCAATTTCTTGATCATTCTAGTTGACTCATGCGTATATACATTGAAGTTCTCTTCTCGATGAACCGTTCTAAAATCCACGTGAGAATGACATAGGATAGATACATTTTACGTATCAGGATCGTTTCAAGATAAGAAGATAGATCAGTGAGAGTTTTTTCGTTCTTAATTCTCATGATTGCTGTTTTGGGTTTTGTTTGGGTTGTGTTTTTTTCCGCGATGCCAATCTTTTCCTCTGCGGTGTCATTTTACATAAGGTTCGCTAAAGTGTTTTTTTTTGTTTTTTATTTTTTGATTAATGCTGCAAGAGTTTTAAACGACTGAAAATAAGGAAATTCACGTACTATCTTTTGTGGTGTTTTTGGTTTGTGGTAAAATGCATAATATTTGCGTGCAATTATATGGTAGTGCGAGTGTATTGACCCCGCCAAAACATTAAATTTTTTTTTAGATTCAGTTTTAATTCATGAGCTATTAAACTCATATTCCAATCAATCACATTAGATACACCATGTGGAAGAGAAATACGACTATCAAATATATCCTTGCCTTGAAACTTCTCTCAGTTTTAATCAGCAAAAGTTATTTATCATCAACAAAAACGATCCCTACAAAAATTAGGGAACATTGTTTTGTAGAATTTAGAAAAACTTAAAATATTTCTAATTATATCACAGTAGTCACAATGAAAAAATTAGTAGTTTAATTGAACACTGAACCAAAGCAATTGATATCATCAGTGATTACAACTGTTGGAATAATCTAAATGAGTGATGTTTATTGCTTGAATTCTTAATGGTAAATGATTGATAGAATACTATATGAATGAAAAATCGGTTGCGATGGTATTCGACAGGGGAACAGGTAGACAGATATGTGAGGAGAGCACTCGCATCATTATGGGGGACAAAATTATTCCATGGTCATCGGGGTCCAAAAACCTGGGACTGATGTTAGATGTAAATTTGAGGTTTACGGGACACATAAATATGCTTCTGAAGAGAACTTTCGTGAACCTTAAGTTAATATATGGATGTAGGGAAATCTTGAACCAAAAGGCAAATTGTAAATTACTTTGTGATGCCTTGGTGTTGTCACATCTTCAACTTTGCTGATATTGTCTATGGCTCTTGCCTCTGGAAGACTTACGAAATGAGAGTACAAAGGATTCAGAATAAGTTGTATCTCGAGTAGATATATGGTCTCAAGAGAAGAGATCACATGTCTCACAAACTCGCTGAATTGAGGTGGCTGAATATGAAAAATAGGAAAGGCGTTTACATGTGTCCATGTTTTTACAAATTCAAAAACTTTTAACTGAAAAAGAGCCGGTGCACCTCCATAGGAAAATTAGATTCAGATCTGATATTCAACAAATTTAAATATAAGATTTAAGAACAGACTTGCCATTCCTCCGTTTGAACTCTTCTCTTTTTAAGCGTTCCTTCTCCATACATGTCAGTAGCTACAAATGAAAAGTATACCAGAGGAACTTTTTTTGTTGTAAATTCGTTTCTTTTTTAAGAAAATAATGAAACAGTTACTGTTTAAACCCAGCAGTAGCAATTGCACTATATTCTGTATTTTTACATTATTAAACAATATTAATATCAGCATCCGGTTCTTTGTGACAAGTATGTTTTGTATATTTCCTTCATTCTGTATGGTTCTGGAGTTTTTTTTTAGTTTTGTTTTTTTCTCTCATTGTTTTGTTTTTCTTCGATTGGTGGTTCTATAGCAAAATCAAGTATGCTTCTCGGTAGGATTAATCAGCAATGCTGTATCCCACCTTTTGGTGCCTTAGATTACAGATGACAAGTTATAGTGATATTGATAAGTTTGTATTATATATGTATATCCAATATTTGTAACTATGTTTATCGCAGTCTGTATGAAAGGGTATCAATAAAGTCTATTATTATTATACATGAATAGTGCAAAGAGCATAGTTTTATAAAAGGTGAGCTTCTCAATGAGGTGATAAGTTGATAGGAATAAATTAAAGGATGATGATAGAGATAAAATGTTAGTCATAAGTTACTATAAATGAAACAAATTTATGTTGTCAATTTGCGCTTTATTTTTACACAAAAAACGGGCTGGTTTCAACGACCAAGTCATTCTCAGGTGAAAAAATTACAAACAGATGTATACCTAGAATTCGTTGATTTACTACAATAAATATTAATTAACAAACATTAAAGTCAGGATGCGATAAACTTATTGTTATCACACCTAAGAGTTTTAATATGGAAAAAAACTATGATCACAACCAATGATCCTATCCTGCTCATTGTAAAATTCGTAAATTACTGTACTTCATAGAAAATAACAAACTTTAGGAATTAATGTGTAATTCATTACTCAGTCTTCGAAACAAGTTGTATTCTTTTGAGAATAACGTGGAAATTAGACAAAATAACTTTATTTCTTTTATATTAACATGAATTTCCATAAAATAAATAATTCATCGATATCCATCAATAAGGAGGTATTCTGAAGGTGCTTTTGTGCAGAGAATTGATGTTTCATATGTTGGGCACAGAGGAAAAAATCTGCAACAGCTAACTTGAGCATAAACACTAGGTGAATTTACGATTAGACAGAGGTTTCAAACTAAATTTCCATGAAAATATAATCACGTATTTTTCAAATAAGGATCTATCCATCACTAAAAATTTATGAATATCTGGGAAAATTAGAATATTATTATGAAAAAATCTCCGAGGATTCTCTAATTAAATAATCTAAACCTTAAATTAGGTGAGTAAGACTAAAGAATGAAATATTTACAGATGTCACAAAGAATGAACTCCAATGATTAATTTGTAGAAGAGTTAATTCAGTCAATTGGTGAAGAATACTAAATAATCATTATTCAAAGTCGAAACAATATTGCAGCAATGAAGTTCATTCTCAATTACTGTTCTTCAGAGATGCATTTTTCACATATTTCACTGCTGTATGAAATTTAACGTCACATTTTTCAGATCAGAGTTACCTCACAAATAAATACTGGTTGAAATTTGATAAATAAAATAATTTGTTTTACCTCTTGTTCAGATATGGTATCTTGTGGCATACCCAAATTTCTAACTATCTGACATGCTCTCCTATAAACAAATTCTGACTGAGATTGAGCCTTCTTCTGATAAATCTGCTGCAAAGCTATGTAACTTTCCGAGTCACTTGCCATATCTGGCAGAGTTCCTCTCACAGGGAGATCATCTTCCATTTGCACCAACTCTCTCAGACCTGCACACATGATCCAAAATGGGCTACTATCTTGGGTGAGGTGAGTACAGCAATCATCTTCAAGAATTGTTTCTACTTGTCGAGGTATTGCATGAGGACTTATGCAGTTGTTTGCAAAATGGATTGCCTCTTGGAAGTTATCTTCTAAAATTTGAATTCCATTTTCGTCACGTACAGTGCATTCTTGTATCATCTTTCGAATTTCGTTTTTGTCACTTCTCGATATAGGTAAAGCACCTATGACAAAAAAACTATTTATATATATATATATATATATATATATATATATATATATATATATATATATTTATATTTATATATATATATACATATATATATACATATATATATATATATATATATTTATATATATATATATATACACTCACCGACTTAAAATTCGGGACAGCAAAAATTTTGATGAAATTTAATGTATGATAACTTTTTTCTCCATAGTCCGATTTAAATGTTTTTTTCTTCAAATTGTAGATAAATTTTTCTTGTTTGAGTAATGTTATTCAATTTTGAAAAAAAAAGTTCACATGTAGAAATATAAAGGAAAATGGCTAAGAACTATTTTTCCCTAAAGTTTGTAACACCCTGTAGAGTAATTCTGCGAGCTAAACTCCAGTGTATATATTTTTCTGCAGAATCTGATTCATTTTTAAAATTTTGCTTTTTAATTCGTCTCGATATCGTTCTCGGTTGAAGAGATATGAAGTTTTTGAGAGAACATATTACATATTTGCAACAACAATGGTTAGTTTTGGATTCTTTTGGTTTTCATAGAAACTTACTCCGCATTCCTTGACTAGTTTCATATAACATATCGAACATTTGAAACATTTGGCTTGTGAATTCCATATCTACTTTTTATATCGCGATGCCTTTGTCATCCGAAGATTCAGCTAGAGCTGTTGCTCTTCATGATATTGGCTCTTCATGATATTTTACCTACAGAGAAGTGGCGAATATGATGGGTTTCACAGAATCTAGCGTGGAAAGAGCCGTGGCAAGGTTTCGAAAGACCGAAAGTTATGGTAGAAGACATGGACCTGGAAGATCCTGCTACTTCTGTCGATGATGATCGCTTTATTAGGGTCTCAGTTCTAAAAAATCAACATACTAGTGCGGTAGAGATCAGGAATAATCATGAAAGAGTCCGTCAAGTTAATGACAATGAAATTACAATTTTAAGAAGGAGACTCACTGAAGCGAATTCAAGAGCTAAAAGACTGGCAACAGGACCTCAGCTCCTCAGACAGCATCGAGTGAATAGACTTTTCTCTCTTAGACTTTTACATTGCAAAATGTGTAATGTTTTCTTAAAAAAATCGTATCTCTTCAACCGAGAACGATATCGGGACGAATTGAAAAGGAAAATATTAAGAATAAATCAGATTCTGCAGAAAAATATATACACTGGAGTTTAGCTCGCAGAATTACTCTACAGGGTGTTACAAACTTTAGGGAAAAATAGTTCTTAGCCATTTTCCTTTATATTTCTACATGTGAACTTTTTTTTTTCAAAATTGAATAACGTTACTCAAACTAGAAAAATTTATCTACATTTTGAAGAAAAAAACATTTAAATCGGACAATGGAGAAAAAAGTTATCATACATTAAATTTCATCAAAATTTTGGCTGTCCCGAATTTTAAGTCGGTGAGTGTATATATATAATGAAAAAGAATAATATTTTTTATCACTTTCAAAATATAAGAATCAGTTTTTAATTAATTGTTAAATTTCTAGTCATATAATTATAACGTAATTGGGAAGAATAAACCCAGACATAGTTATTAAATTTATAATTTTGAACTTATTCAGAGGGTTAGTTAAATTTTAAATAAAGGTAATCGCAACAAATTTTTAAATAAATAGATTTATGAAAGGAAATGATTATCTACCTTCAAGGATAAACTTCTCTGTGAAAGAATTTTTTCATATGTTCATTTAATATAATGCAAGAGATAAAGAAGGAAATGTTGATAACCATTGAAGTGCTCACTGCTGAAAACAATTTCTGTTATATCAAGCGTGAATCAGCGTAGGAAAAAGAGAAGATTATAAGCCTACAGGGTGAAATCGAAATAGTCACAGATAAACCTATTATGAGGAGTATCAGGATAGTAAACCCTTGGCTGAGGATACCAGAGAGTATTGTATGCATTCCTAAATACAAAAATTCTACAAAATTGAGAAGCGCCTAGAAGCACAGGAGGAAGAACTTGTGAGAAAACTCATGGAAATTGAAAATCGACTCTATGAGACACTATATGATAAATTGAAAGATGAATAAATTGCTGGCATACTAAGAAACACCAAAAAAACTATCACAGAAAACAGAGATGCAACACCAAAAACTTCTGAAGAGAAAGACACCACTACTTGTAATAAAATATAGCCCATAGGCGAGAAAACAAGGGAACTAAATGGCCCTCAAACCTCCCCTTCAGGAAACCAAAAAAACCAAGCTATTCACTTGTAGTAATAAAAAATAAAATCACGGGGAAAACCCAGGAAAACCTGAAGAATTCTGGTACTGCGGAGGTATCTCTGATACACAGACTGGAACCCCAAATGGATTCGTCTTGTGAAAGAAGAGAAGCTGATAAGTCCAAAAAACGATCTCCCAATGCGGAAACAGAATCATGCAAAATTAACAACACTCACATATCACCTGAAAATGATAATAACCATACTGAACTCCTACATTGGAAGGATGCGAAAGGGAAAAAAAGAAGGAGTCAAAGTGAACGTCGGCAGGCCATCTTTGGATCACAAAGAGAAGATGATAGTCTCAAGGCATATATACCTCTATCGCACATTCACCTGTCAAAGGTAAATCTAGAAAATTAAGAACAAGACATCCAAGTTTTCCTGAGGCAGAAATTGCTTAACGTTAACTTCTCTGTGGATAAATTGACTGTGAAGTCAGGAGCATATAGTTGCTTTAAAATATCTGTTCCGGCCACATATAGCTCAGGGATGCTGGTTAGCAAATTCTGGCCTGAAAACCTGGTTATAAAAAAATATATGGAACTAAGAGGAAATTTTCGGAGGACAACGACTCGAACAACGCAAAACTAACAAGAGGACATATAATGAAAGCAAAGAAAATACAGCAACCACATAAAAAGATGTCTAATATAAACCTCTTGGCTGAAATGAGCCATGTTGCAGTTCCCACAAGAAGTACCTGTGTCATTGATAACTTGTGTGTACGGGAAAAGCTAAGTCTAACAAAAAATAAGATTCAGGATACTCTGAACATCTTTTATATTAATATACAGTGCTTAAGAAATAAAGTAAACATACTACTTGTTCTTTCTGAGACCTGGCTTCAACAAGATGAAGTCATAACCTTACCGGGCTTCAAGCTCATATCAGGCTATAAGAGAAAATCATATATACATGGAGGAGTGAGCATTTTTGCTAGGAATGACATAAGCTTAAAGCCAATAGATGCTGAAGATCTATGTGTTGATCTTGATTGCGAATTCGCATGTGGCCGAATTGTGAGAAATGGAATTGTAATGGTCTGTACTTATCGTTCCCCGTGTGGTAACAGCGAACTGTATCTGAGTAAATTAGATGCACTTTTGGAGGAAAGACTTAACTATAACTCGAGGGTCGTGGTCTTGGGAGATTTCAATTTTAATTTCAAAACTAATGACGGCATAGTAAGAGATTGCAGAAATATATTTTCATCCTATGACCTTATCGAACAAGTCTTTACTGACACCAGAGTAACTGAAACCAGTAGAACTAGAGTCGACAACTTGTTCACAAATCTACAGAAAGGTTCATTTGTCTTGGAGATAGTGGAGCCTTTTATGTCAGATCATAAAGGTATAGTCCTGAGAGTGAAAAACAATGTAAAACCTCCTATCGCCACCTTGGTCTGTCGCCCTATGACAGCTAAGGCTATTGACAACTTTAAAACTGAGGTCCTTAACACAAATTGGAATTTTTCTCATCATAATGCCAGGACCAGGCTCATGATATTGTGAATACTTTGGTCTGACATCCGTTTACGCTGCTTTCCTGAGAAGGAGGTGAGGATGTGGGGTAACAGTCACATTAAGAATATTGAAGATACTCAGAACTTTAAATATCTGAAATCCAAACTGGATGCTGCTCAGACAATGTTTGATGTTAACTGGATCCAAAGAAAGTCTGGAATTATTACATTTCTTAAGAAAAAAGAATGTATCGAAACATGATTAACACTGAAAAAATAAATCTTAACAACAGAAGAATTTTGGATTCAGATAACCTTCAGAAAACAGCTTGGAACATTATAAATGACAGCTTGGGCAGAGGTTTAGAAGCAGCTTCTGATAGTGGTATATATCTGCTAATGACTTCGCAGAATTCTTCCAGGACGTTATACAAGATCTAGTTCAAAACTGTAAATTGGCGCATGATGGACCTAAGTCTTAATTTCGATGACTTTGTTAAGAAAATTACCCCAAATAAACAACTCATTTTACCTGCATCCAACAGATGCACAGGAGTCCGCTGCATTATTGGAAATATGAGAGACTCAAGGTCAAGGGATTGTTATGGTTTAAGTGCTGGTCTGTTGAACGGGTGGTCGCTGATACCTTGGATTATCCAATCGCAGTTCTTGTGAACACATGTATAAGCGGATAGTGTGTTTCCGGATGGGTTCAAGATATCTAGGGTGTCACCAGTTCATAAAAAAGGTGATTTGAATGTACCAGCTAATTATAGACCCATCTCTATTATACCCCTGTTGGGCAAGGATTTTTGAAGGTTATCTTGAAGACACGTCTTTTAAATTTCTTTGAAAAAAATAACCTTTTTAGCGCTAGTCAGTTTGGCCTACAGAACTGGGAAGTCTACTGTTGGGGCGGTCTGTGTGAGCTCTGTAATACTATATGGGATGGTTTCGATGATCAATCGATCAGCTCCGCTAGATTTTATGACCTGACACGAGCGTTTGACACAGTGCGCCAAGATTATCTTACTGATAAAACTTGAGAGATATGGCATTCGGGTACTACTTTAGACCTCATCTCTTAATATCTAAAAAAACAGGACTTACTATGTTAAATGTGGTGGGCAGAGCTCTGATGCTCACACAGTGCGATATGGAGTCCACAGGGGTCTGTACTTGGACCTTTGTTCTTATAATTTATTTCAACGATCTACCCATCAATTCTTGGCCAGACTGTAAAAGCCGTCTTCTACGCTGACGATGCAACCTACCTAGCCACTGGCAAAACGAGACAAGAAACACTTGCTACCCTGGAACAGTCAGAGGTCATATCCAAAGACTGGTTTTGCATCAATTGTCTGACTCTCAATGAAACAAAAACCCAAAACATAAGCTTCTCTACAGCAAGAATCAATTACAGTGAGCCAGTTAAGCTCTTGGGCGTTTACTTGGACTCAAAGTTGGATTTCGTTTTCCACACTGAGGATCTGTGCAAACATCTAGCAAAAGCGACGTTCGGAATAAGACAATTAAGGTTCCAGTTGGACCGCCAACATTTAAGAATGGCCTATTTCTCTTTGTTTCATAGATTATACTGACTTATGGATTAATAGTTTGGGGTAACTGTGAGTAACAAGGAAAAAGTATTGTAACACAAAAAAGAGTGATACGTAGTTGATGAATTTTAGTAGCTCTAGATCTCATTGTAAGCCTCTATTTCAAAAAATTATCGATTTTGCCACTGCCCTGTTGCTATATTATGGAGTGCCTTTTGTTTGTTCATAAAAGATGTTTAACCAATGGTGTTATGCGCACAATAATATACACACATATTCAACTAGGAATAGTGATAAAATTTGCATACCTTTGTGCAGAATTAAGAAAACACAAAATATATACAGATATATCAGCATTAGGCTATACAATGCCTTGCCAAACTGCTATAAAGATTTAACATACAATATATTTAAGAAAAAAATTCGCAACATATTGATGATGCATTGTTTCTATACAGTTGAAGAGTTCCTCCTGCACATCCTGTACATGCGAGTAGAAAATTTAAGTTTTAAATTTATTTATTTTTTGTGCTCCTGTTTTCGGAATTGTTATGTTGTATGTAATTCTAATTCTAATTTTTGTAATGTATTTTAGGACAAGTGTAAAATTCTTGAAATTTTATATGAATAAAATATCTATCTATCTAATAGTTATGAAAAATTTATTTCTGTTTTCCTCATTGGTATTGTTATGGAAGAATATGTATGGGAATGTCACTTTTTATGTAACTGTTGTTGATACATAATATTATTATTATTATTAATATAACTTGCATTTTTATCTTGCTCGTCTGAATAATATAATTGCCTATTTTTTTACATAGTTCTCTCACCATTATTCTGCTCTTGAAATTTCTTGATAAAGTAATACAGAATTACCAAGGCAGGTACATGACTTCGTTCTTTATTATCTAATTTTGATATATCTGTCTTCTCTAAATATTCTCTCAATTCAGGCCATGGATTTGTCAAGCGTAAATCTGGATTTTCATTATCAGGATGAGCTTCTACGACAGTGTGCTCTTTTACTTGTAATCGAACATATCCTAAGAAGCCTATACTTCGGCATACAATCAGAGGAACATTTGCTTCCCATAAATGTTTGGATAGAGGTATCAGTACTCTAAAAAAGAAATTTAAATGAGTCGAAGCTTTCCAAGAACTAAAACTGTGAGAAGCAAAATTAAAACGGTTGTTTTTAAGAAATCTACATAAAATTTATTACACTGCAATAGTTATTCATGTACCAAGTGCGTTATATAGATCCTTATGCCCTGAGGGATGAATGTTGCCCGATGGGCATAAGGATCTAGTAACGCACGCGGTGCATACAAGATTTTATTTTTCACGAAAAAATTATTATATTATGATGAAAAAGCGATTTTAAAATCGTTTCATTGCTCCTATCCATTTTCCTTCTCATAGTAGGCATGTCATTTGTTGATAGTGCAACGTTTGTGAATATTTTTGTCATCATATTCAGTGAATATCATGCTGCTTTCTTTGTGTAGTTTTATAGAAATAATGAAAATGAAAATAAATTTACCCAAGAATATCATAGAAAATGCAGCCAAAGCTGCGAATAACTAATTGCCAGATAAATCCAGAGTCGGATACGATAAGGATTATGAAGTATTTAATCAATGAAATTTGCTTCATTTCTCCTAGTACAGTAAGCGGGCGTTTTAAATCCATTATGCCCGCAAATGCGGGCGTAATGGCCTAGGGCATAATGAGTGTGTTTATAGCAACCGTATCCAAGGTGAAATAAACATATAATATACAAGTGAAAAATAAAGTATATTTTGCCTCTACCAGAGTTTTCAAGGCCAAGTTATTGACATTTAGCTCAATATTACTCATTAGCTAAATGAAATGTCATCTTTTATTTATATTTAAAAATAAATTAAGATTAGGTCAAGATTAAATTAAGTTATGATAATTATTAAGATATCATTCAATATGAAAGGTTTCCATAAACTGTAAGCATATTAAATGCAATATTGATTACAACTATTCAATGGTCATATTCCCATTTTCTTGTTATTAACACATTGACTGCCATGTGTATAGATATTATGCACATTGGCAAGTCTCTGGACGCCGTGTTTATAGATTTTATACATGAACAGTGTTAAACTTCCAAGCCATATGTATATGAATTCCGCATATATACCATACTTCTCTTATGTGGCAGGGTTTGCTACGGCGTACAATCAACCCATAGTAAGATAGCAGGGTGATTTATTGTATATTTTCAGAATTACAATTTTTTAATATAATTTCTGGATTGCTGGCATTAAAAAGTATTTTTGAGTTTTTATGGAATAGCGTATTGCATTATTTCTTTGGTAAAATACAAAAATTCATTCAGAAAGTATCGGTGATTTCACAAAATCGTTTCACAAAAAATAAAAAATTCAGTTAGGGATTTGATACAGAAATAAACATACTTAATTGGAAAATATCATTTTGGCATCAACTTATGATGTCTGAAAAAATATTCTATGCAGACTGGTGGTTTTTCAGGACAAGCTGTACATACGTAAATGACCTTTTTTACTGTGATTTGTTTTTACAAGAGGCAGTACATTTGTCCCGTACATGACGTCAAAATGTAAAAGAGCGGCTCAAAATTTTATATTGTACTGCTTCAAATTTTATGACGCAATTGTCGCGCTAGGCGCTACTTACTTTTCGGTCTCCGTAAAACTGTAGGATGAAGACAAAGAGGAAGTGAGAGGCATGCTACAAATTTATTGCATTATTGCTTTTCGAGTCTCGTCGAGCGATAAGTAAATATCCTATGAGGCATGTATTGAAGCGACTGTTTTGCTTTTGAATATCCTAACCCTTCGAAAATATTAATAGATTATATTTTTATTTACCTAGTTACAAACAATATTCATTATGCTAATCGTTTCATATCACTTTGCGATACTGATTATTAATATATCATCAATCAGAGTTCAGACTGTAACTATTGTACTGCAATAAAATCAAATGTCATATTCGTACTCGTAACTTCAAACGTATCGCCGAGCTTCAGTACGCCTCACGTCATTTGAAGAGGGACATTGTACTGGCTCAGTACAAAAAAGAGGCTACTCTTACAAACTCATTTTCATGCCGTGTCCTACCCAACACTATCGTGCTTATGATATATGCACGCGGCGTATTATGAAAATCAAAATCAGACGCCTTGTGTATATATTTTATTCACAGCTCAATAAATCAAATTCATCTTATCAATCGATTCAATTATGATACAGAAATTGATAAAAGTAGACAACAATCGATAATTCACAATAAAATTATTGCGGCGAACTGGACCCTATAGCAAATTCTGGGTCGGCACTCACCGTGTTAATAAATTGGTTTAATAGGGTTGGTTCTTATAATGAAACAAATCTTTATAAATCTTTCAACAAATGCTATTATGCCACTGAAGGTAGGGTGCAAATGCTTAATGAATTTAAACTTTAATTCAGCTTGGTAGATACTTACTTTTCTGGAAGAGCTGTTCCTATGACAATATCAAAGTTATTAAAGAAATTTTGGGTGTGGGATAGAACATGCTCAGGAGTTTCATCTATGTAGTCACCACGAACATCCACATTCAATTCAAGTAAGCACTGAGTAGCAACTTGAGCCCTTGACATTCCGACACTTTCAAAATCTAAAAAAAAACGAAATTTGGAAATAGCTTAACGTTGCTATTGTATAAATTACTTTGATCCTACATCTTCTTCCGTCACTTTTTCACCATCTACAATTGTAAAAGCACCAATTCCAGGAAGGACTAAACTTTTCAGAATTTCTGCACCAATAGCTGTGGCATTTATCAACAAACTTTCGCATTCTCAAGAAGAATTTGCCCATGGTCACCCATAACCTGAAGTTAATGAATAATTTTAAACACAGTAAAAATTCGTGCTTCTATTAATTACCTGAGCTGGCGGTCATATTTTTTACTTTTATCACTTTGCTCAGGAGACTTTGGAGACGGGAAGCCATCTTACATATACAAATATATGATTAGAACATAAAATTATTGTTTTGAACCTCCTAATTAAGTTTATTTCTATAAACTTAATTTTGAATTAAAATATTAGCTCAAATTTTAACAAATTACGTCTTAAAAGTTTATTTTCAATTTTTCATAGAACTTCCAAAAATCTTTTCCCATAGAAATAACCAGTGTTGCCGTTTCGTTTTCGACAAATATACTAAAATCTCTCGGGAAAAATGCTAAAAAATGCCAAATGAAATTATTGATATGCTAATAAAAATACCAAAAAGTTTAAAAATATTATTTAATACAAATATAAAAATTTAATATTTTATTATGATTAATAATTAATTGATTTTAAGCAAATCAAAAAATATATAATGTAGGAACATTTGTTTTCTATGCAACATCCATATTGTCCGTACTTCTCAGCGTTGCCGTTTTAACTATAATTATCGAATTGTAACATATTAATCTCCTCCAATTTGTCACTCAATCGATAATTGTACCATAATCGATAATTGTAACATAATTTTTGACCTAGAGAGGTTTTTCGACTATAATATAAATAATTATGGAAAGTACCTGAAAAATAATTACGAGATGTGTGATACTAAAAAAAAAAGGAATTATGTTTGGATTATGTGTGCAAATCATCGCTACCCAATCCTGAAATACAATATGTAATCCTGAAAAAAAGGTCTTCTGATTTGTGGTTACAGATCAAGAAAAAAATTGTAACATAATTTTGAAGAAAAATCGTTAATTCTAGCAACGCTGTACCATAATTCTCACTTGCCTCTGTGGCAACACTGGTACTTCTACTGTCAGAAAATGTTGTCTTGCATATTTCTGATAGGTAATAGACCCTTGAAATTGCGGTATGTTCACAAACAAAAAGTGCAAGTGTACTCACTTCAACGTTACCATCACAAAACATCTATTTACGCATAAACGTAAAATGAAAATCGTCTTAATCGTCGCAACTTGCTTAGGGTGCTGACTGAGCGATTCCCCTAATTGTAAAACATAAACAAATTACAAAAATAATCGTTTCTTCGAATATTAATGAATTCCCCTATTAGATAATTATGTTAGGTTTTAGAAATGCCAATAGACTTTATCTTAATATGCATTTATTCCTTAGGAAAAGTCATTCAAGTGCTAATATCCATAGCAGATTTAAAATATTCTATTATAGGTAGAGGGAGGCCAAAAAATGCTAAAAACATGCAATATGCTAAACTCAAATTTTACATGCTAAATGAGACAAAAAAATGCTAGATTTAGCATTAAAAATGCCAAAACGGCAATACTGGGAGTAAGTATATATAGTTACATAGTCTTTTCCTCTATCTAGACTTCTTCCTCTTCTCTCGAAGGATTTGCCATGCCACCATAGATATATATATATATATATAATATATATACTATAATATATATTATATATATATATAATATTATATATATATATATATATATATATATTGTTACGAATTCGGATTCCCTAGGATGAATTCCAATAACTAAATTTAATTAATAAACAAATCGGTATTTATTTACAAAACAGTAATTTTGACAATAACCACACTTTTCTAATAACTGTCACTACTTCAAAACACAAGCTTCGTTCTTCTTTTATAACACGGTAGTTCACTGTAGACTGTCCCTCGTCTCTTCTATGGTCGCTTTTATATGTCTTGTCATTCCTTCGAGAAGCCTCCAGAATGTTCTAGTCTTCGAATTAAGAGGGCGGTTACTTCAACGTTCATCGAATATTCCAGAGCACACAGAGTCGGCTTAAGACATTTTCGTAACAATATATATATATATATATATATATATAATTATATATATATATATATATATATATATATATAATATAATATATATATATAATTATATATATATAATATATATATATATATATATATATATATATATTTTATATATATATATATATATATATATATATATATATATATATATATATATATATATATATATTATATATGTATATATATATAATATATATATATATATATATATATATATATATATATATATATATATATATATATATATATATATATATATATATATATATTATATATATATATATATATATATATATATATATATTAATATATATTATAATATATATATATATATATATATATATATATATATTGGATTGATTGGGCTGATACTTGGTGTAAATTAATAAACATATTAAAACAATGGTTAAAAATAACAATTTACACATTTATTATAAGAAATAACGCATGACGCACGTTAGAACTTCACTTCTTCAGATGCTAATGGCAAACTAACTATGATTCTCTGTTATATCGAAAACAAGAAATGACAAATTATGTAGAAGGGGTAAATACAAAGATGGTTACAGTAATAATTATTAGAAAAGGAAAAACCAATTCTGAACTGCTAGTCAGGTAGTTCGGTAATTTTGAAAAGATTAAGAAGGGGGCTTGAAGTATGATCGATTTGGCTATTCAATAGGAGACCGGAATGCTTGTATTTATTTATCTGTAATGATTCTAAAAAATTAAGTTTGATTCCCTTACTGTTCAGTATTTAATATTTTAAAAATCGAAATTGAATGTGTGATTTTCTGGATTAAATGGTTTTTGCCATAATGTGAATCCGTTTTTATTGAAAATCAATTTGTCTGAGGGAGTGTCTCTAGCTAATCAAATATAATATATATTTCCTGAAGTTAAAATAAAATGGTGCATTCAGCGATGTGGAAATTTGATTCGGGTGTCTATTGACTTTTTGGTATAAAATGATTACAAATAGTATCTACAAGTAGTAAAAATACGAGTAACGGCCTCCCACAGATGAAAGTCAAAATCTGAGAAGCATTTTTTGATGTCGTAGTAACATTGTAATCGATATAATCCTCTTTGAATTAAATGAATTTTTATTTCAATCAAATTTATTTAAACTTTTTGCCATCAATTGAACCGAAGCAGTTGGACAAAGTTGATTGAATATAGTTGCTGTTATAATTCGTTATTTCTTTTTAAATACATGTAAATAAGTATCCCTGGAAATTTTTCCAAATTGTACCAGAACATTGCCTGACCATTTTTTGAATACAGTTGTGAATCCAACGCTTTCACGAATTTCCAAAATATTTAACACGTAGGTGCATTTACTTAAATTAAAAGGCAACATCTATGGTTTTTTCACACATGCTCTTGTTTCCATTACATTCAATTTTACAGTCAAATAAAACAACTTCAATTCACCCCTCGCGAAATTATTCCATTTCTAAACGTTGAGAGTAACACACTGTCTTGTACATGCTCTAAGGTTTTATTAAACTTCGAATTTAAAACAAGAATACGTATCAGTAAGATTACTTATATTATATTCCTTTCCACCCACGTGTACTTCCGAGTTTAAATATGTTTATGTTTGGATATATCTCTATGAGCGCATCATATATAATTATAGTTGTCCTTTTTTCTTGTAGGACTTACAACTTTTACACTTCTTATAAGGTTTTTCCATAATGAAACACATAAATTGCTCTTACAAGATAACAAGACACTGAAACAAGAGTACCTACTGAACTTTTTTTTCTCAGAGTTTATTAAGAATCATCGCCCGAATTATCAACTGTCATTCAAAGCGCAAAAATATATACCGTAAATATGCTTGCAAAGAAAAATTTATTCAATTAAAAATCATTCAGAATCAGTGATAATTGGATTATTTTATCTGGAAAATGGATTCAACAGAAAAGAGCATTCACACTCATTTCCGTTATTTTATTGCTGGTGTTTTCAACTAGACAAACATATGAATTATAGTGAGTCATGAGATTAAATGCTTTATCGTATCATTGAAGATAAAGACATTTTTATACTGAATCTTTATTTATACTTATTATCATAAACACATCAAAACCTACATAAAACCTTAGTTTACTCATAATAGATTAGTTACCATAATATAATACGATAGTTACGAAAGCATAATACGTTAGATACCAAATAATATTAGAACTAGTTTTGATGAACATAAAAATAGTATATTGTATAATTAGTGGGAAAAGCATAAAATTCCCAAACGACTGTGATAATTACCAGACGAGGAGCGCAGCGACGAGTCTGGTAACACAGGAGTTTGGGATGATGCTATTCCCACGCATTAACAATATTATTTCTCCGATCGTTGATTTACATTTAAAAAATTAATTAAACAATATTTCATCCAAGATGTAATCAAGTAAGTTTAAATAGGTTTCTCTATGTTCATATTGAAATATAGAAGTGGTAACCATGAAAATTACTCTGTTATGACAAAAGTAAAATAATTTTAAAGCCGGTTTTATTTGATTCGTTGTATTTTATAAGGAATTAAAAAAGAATTAGTACCTAAACATGAACACTGATAGTGATTATTTGTTGTCTTGCACGGCTCCTGAACTAGTAGAAGCCGCGAACGTGGCTTCACTTAATTTACTTCCGGCGAAATCCAGAGAGAAGTATGAACTTGCGTACCAACGCTTCATGAATTTTTGTAGAAAAAACAACAGTGTATCCTTTTCTGAGAATGTACTGATGGCGTATGTTGCCGAATTGGCTAAAAAAATGAAATCTTCGACGTTGTGGGCACATTATTCCATGCTTCGATCAACTTTGTCTGTTAAAAAGCTACAAGATACAAAAAATGTAAATATTAACAATTATAAAAATTAAAACCATATTTTGTTTCATTTTAATGTAATAATCCATTTGTTACATTACCGCACGCTACAGCAGTGCGGTATAGTTATTTTTCCTAATAAGTGCGGAAAGAGGAGTTCGGGTAAGCAGTTGAGTGCGGGAAAGACTCTTTCCGCACGAGTTAGGAAACAATATTTTTTCTACAAGCGCTTATATTAACGGAGATTATAAAACTACGATGAAATTTGATTTGATATATTCAAATAATTTCATACTAATGACATATTATGTTAATTCACATGTCGTTTTCATAGTAACGTCGTCGGTGGCGTTCGGTGCATAGAGACATATCATTATTCAGTTTATTCTCTAATAAAAGCGTGCGGGAAAAATCCCCGCTATTCCATTACCGCACGCAAGGACGCGTGCGGAAATGGATTAGCAGGGGTTTTTTCCCGCACTGTTTGGCAATGTGACTCTTTACGAATTGAAATGCGTGCGGGAAAAGGGTTGAAGCGCACGCTTCGTAGAAAAAGAATATTACCGCACTGTTATTTTCTAATTGCTTAGCAACTGACCACTATTCTGGAATGTTGAGCTTTGCGCATAGAAAGCAGGTCAAAATAGTGTCACTTTTCCCACGATCGGAGAAAAACAATATTTGACAGTTTTCAATCTTGATGGATACACCTCTGCCGTTAGCGTCTTCTTGTCCTCTAAAAACGTCATCTTCCGTGTAGTGGTCATCTTCGCTAATTCATTGGTTCGTTAGGCTCCTCCAATTCCAATTAAAAAAAGCAACTTTCATCATTAAAAACTCCTCATCTGGGACAAAAAACAAAAATTCGTTGACTTGTTCTCTTGTAAATACTTTTGACTTTTTTGCTGTACATCCAAAAATTTTTCTTCTTGATGTAACGTATTAAAGCGCCGTATTTATCGATTTCCACACATTCCTTAAGTTCTAATATGGAATATTTCGGCCATAAGGATGAAGCAGAATATTTCTCAGAGATTTTTGCGAAATACACCAGCAACACCGTTTCTTCTGCACCTTGAATATGTTCTTTGTTTCGCCACTCACTAAACTGCCGATATTATTTTTTATAATGGATTTTAGAATTATCCGGAAGCAAGTCCAACCTTATAGAGTTTGCTGCAGCTAATATCTCGTCAGTCATATAAAAATTTTAATGACTTGTTGAAATGCCGAAATGAAATGACAAAATCTTGTTGCTTTTATTTTCACATCGCCGTTGTCAATGATACGATAAAGCTTTGAATGTACTCGATTATTAGCGGTTTAAAACCGTCTCGGACATTGCTAGGTGACTCGGATGTCGCCTCGTCACCTAGCAATGTCCTCGACTATTATGAATCGCATAATAATCTCGTTATATTAATAGCTATTTCAAGAATACTTAAACAATGTTTTTTGATTACGTCGCGGGCGCGGATCCAGAGGGGGGCAACTGTGGGAACGCCACCCCCCCCCCCCAAATGGCCTGGGCCCCACCTAATTGTTTTGATTGGGGGCTACTCAATTTACCATTGCGCAAAATGCCAGTACCTCTTGGCTTTTGAATATATAAAAGTTCCCCCCCCCCCAAAGTCGGGCCTGGATCCGCGCCTGTGACGTAGTATTCGTAACTTCCCATAACATCTTTTCTTTCTGCAGGTACGTAATAAAAGAAACGTATAATAAAATTAGAACCCTCATTGATAACTCTGTTACAAAAGCAAGAAAATGCTGTTGAACATGCCCTTTCTGTGAGCTGTTATTGCAAAAGTGATATTTGTAAGAATCAATGTTCTTCGGTAATTCACATTTTGGTGGGATTGCTTCATCTGTAATGAGAAGTAGATCATTTCATTTTCATCTTTTTTTTGTCGTGGTACATTCAGATATGCTACTGTAATCCTCATTTATTTCCATCCCTGAAATTAAAAAAAGGATGCAACAATTTTATCAATTATCATTTGATTTCTACAAATAAAGATATGAGTTAATTACGTGCCGTACAGCTTGAAAATCGACAACATAATATATCCACTCGTACGTGAAGTGATATTCTAATTTTTTTTTTAAATTGTTTTAATCATTTGTTAGTACTTTTTTCAACCAAGGCTAGCATTGGTTGCATCAACTTCCAACGTGGATCCTGACAAAAGTCTAACTTTTGGCTATGATATCCTTAGATTTCCAGCGCTAGTCTGACATGTGACTTGGACATTGAAGACGCATTTTGCAAGAGACAATAATTTTTAGATAGCTTGTTTTAATTTTATTTTGAGAGGTAGATTTGCCAAAGATTGATGCATTTTCATATCAAATTGTAATTATTTTCAGCTTTGAGAAGAAAAGTGTTGTTTTTCGCTGAAAACTGTATCTTTTTATTAAGCTTTGGGGAAGTCACTGTTTCAAATTTTCCAAGGAAATTAATGAACTAGTTTCACTCACATTTGAATTCACAAATTTCCTTCTGAAGTCTGAGATTACTTGATAATAACTTTTTCATCTTATCAGTATGATACATCAATATATTTCCATCAAAAATTTATGAAACCCAGTAACTGTTATCGGCGATACTGATAATTTCGAATTGAGAAGAATTTCATAACAAGAGAAAGGGTTTTTGACGGAACATGATTTCCTTTTTAATTCTGGTCGATGTCGACTTCAAACGAAACAAGTTCTATCGGGATCTGACATTCCAGCTGGCGCACTCTGGCGGCCAGATGGATGAAGTTTTTATTTCCAACATTAACATAAGCAATTGCATGAAGAAGTTTTTGATTTCTTACAAATTACGGCGTGAAAGGTAAAAAATGGAAAGGGCAAATTTTGGAAAACGTAGAATCAGCAAGTCTAGAGAGTATTGTTGCGTGAAAAGTTTTAATTCAAAAGGACATACAAATCCAAGTTTTAGCTTTCATCGGTTTTCTAAGCCAAACAAATATTTTGTATAGAGGGAAAATTATTTTGGAGAAAAAGAAAAGATTGATTATTTGAAGGTATGGAAAATAAATCTGAAGAAGAATTACACAACTCCGAAAATAACGGTGTATTCTTTGCATTTTATAAAAAAATAGCATTCTTTCAGCTAATTAACTCCTATGATTGAAATTTAGGTTAGTTTTCATTATTAATGAGAATCATCAACTGCGACTGAGCACGTTCAGAAAAAAAAATGTATCGAGAAGTTAAATTGATACTTTAGGTGAATACTCAAGATATCAAAAAATGGCGTCCATTGCACTATGCAGGATTTAACCAAGATATTTTTCACAGAAAGAGATCAATTCCACGTTCATAAAGAAAGGCTGTCGGCGAAAGTCTTAAATTTAGGATTGAAATGAATGCCGAAACTCAACAGGACAAAAGAAGTTTCACACAAAAATTAGTCATCCTAGTATCAAGAAATTCATTGATTCTGAAGTGCAAGTAAATACTTAAAATCAGGAAAGATAGATTTTTATATATTGAATTGACAAAAAGCTATAAAGTTGAATGATACCTGGTCTCGACTTCTCTTAATTGTTCTTACATTGTATGAAGAACTTGCATCTTTCCAACTTACCATCACCTTATCTGTATCTTCTCTGGAGTAAGTTTTCACCTGCATATCGCTTCACTAACATTGTTATGGAAAACTCAAAAATCTTTTCAAATCTCCCATATACCCGTGTTAAAATTTGGGTTTGAAGCGCCATGTTTTGGCGTTATCAGCTAAGCTCCGCTCTATATCAGATCCCAATAAGCAACCGCAAAGAAACACGATCCCTAAGCCGTATCTTCCTCAGACCCGGTCACCTCAGCAACAATCAAACTTAGGTCTATGGTTCTTTTTATGTCAATATCATGTCAACGAACTAGCTTCCGTAGTTTTATGTATTTCCTTAACTTCATTTTCAATTTAGTTTTAATTTAGAGATCTGTGTTGACTCCCGTTAAACTTAAAAGAAGACCTTACTCTGAATTCCCAATTAACCAACTTGTATATATATACATATATATTCTCGGATTGGTGTTACAAGAATTCTCTAATGTTAAACTTAGATAAAACAGAATATATGCAGTTTCAACTGCGTGAAATGAACCTGAACGAAGCGTTGGTTATCGATTTTCAGAAACATGAATTACGATCCGCAGATAGTGTAAGATTTTTGGGTGTACATGTGGACAAGTATTTGAGGTGGCACTGTCACGTGGATAAACTCAGTAAAAAGTTAAACAAATCATTCTACGCGCTTAGTCGTCTTAAACACTCGTTGCCAATGGAGAGCCTACTCACGCCTCACGGTGTATTATGCACTCGTTCACAGTCATCTGAGTTACAATGTGGTTTTGTGGGGTGGCTCGACTGGAAGTGGAAGAGTTTTTCCCACACAGAAAAGGATTATACGCCTCATTTATAATTTGAAACCCCGGGCCCCTATTCTGTAACACGTGAGAGTGCTCGTGCACGAGAACTCATCGACATGAGTACTCTCTCACTCATCACTCACATGGACCATCTGGAGTCCTGCCGACCGACATTTATTCAGCAGAAAGTTCTACCATTGCCGAGGCTCTTGTTTGTTCGGCATAGGTTATTGAATCTGAATAAACTTACTAGTTTTCACGAGTATAATACGCGGAATAAGGACACATTATGTATTCCCACGCATGCTACCTCTAAGTTTGAGTTATCGCCTAGTTATGTAGGAATCAAACTTTACAATCGTCTCCCCCAAGGGATTAGGTCTTTAGATTTATTATGTTTCAAGAAGGAAATTAAGAAGATTCTGTTTAAACACTGCTTTTACAGCTTAAAAGAATATTTTTCAGTGGAATTCTGTTAGTCTTTCTCCTAATAAGTTAATTTGTTACTTGTTAGGTTAATATGTATATTTAGTATGTGACGTGTCCTATACATTTATGTAATGTCTGAAAGGATAAATATATATTATTATTATTATTATTATTATTATTATTATTATATATATATATATACATATACATATACATATACATATACATATACATATACATATACATATATATATATGTGTATATATATATATATATATATATTGTATATATATATATATATATATATATATATATAATATATATATATATATATATATATATATATATATATATATATATATATATATAGCTAAGAAAAAACTCGTTGGGTACGCAGCATGCAGGAAGTATACTCTTATAACACTTTTTCCAATATTTCGACAATGTTTATTGTCATCATCAGGGAATGCTACAAAATTATTACAAAGTGAAACCAGGACAATTTGTGGAAAAAAGAACAAATAACTTACAGTGTCCATGAGATTGTATGCAAAGATCTTAAATTAAAATTAATCTTGACGTTCATAAAAAAGTGCACACATTCAGAACAAAGTCAGTGAGAGTAAAATTAAAATTGCCATTGTCACCAAATTAGAACCATTAAAGGCAGAAACAAAACAGTCACAAATTAAAATTCAAAATATTGTAAAATTATTATTAACCACTCCATCATACCGGTAATTACATCGTCGGCATGGGAAGTGAAATGAACTTAAAAAAATATATAACCAAAAAGTGAGGCTAAAGCGAGCCTGCATGCTGCGTACCCAACGAGTTTTTTCTTAGCTTTATCCTAACTGGTCAGCAAAGACTTCCCCTCTCTTATATATATATATATATATATATATATATATATATATATATATATATATATATATATATATATATATATATATATATATATATATATATCTATGACCTGATATTTTTTTAAATATTTCTATATTTTTCTGGATTTAGATCGACTAATCTGTTAATAGTTGTACAATTTATAACGCGTTTAATTATTATACTTTCGAATGGAATATTTATATTGATATATTCTTTTGTGCATATATTGTTTGATGTTCCTATACGACAAGAATAGCATTCTGAGCAATTCATTTTGTAGATCAAATGTCACTTTTAAAATAGTTGATAGAGAATTTAACAATCAAAATCGAATCATGAGAGAAAACAAGTTGAAGAATATTCTATCAATTCTAAAACGGACAATGCGAATTTCATTCAAATATACAAGAATATCATCAAAAATCAATAGTAATCCGGCAATCAACAATACGAAAATGGCGACTTATTAAAAAAAGAAAAGCACATAATTATTATGATCTTTCATTCTAATATCTTGAGACTTGATATAGTATTGATTTTGATTTGTTAATATTTTTATTTATTGTAACGAATTGTTATATTTCACACACGTAGGATATAGTGAGTAATAATAATTTTAAAATTATGATTTTTATTAACACATACGAAATATTTTTAAGTTGATGTAATGAGCTATTTGAAACGGTAATAAATACCGAAACGCGTAATAAATAGAACAACTAATAATTGATTACGTAAGGCCAGGAATATATATATATATATATATATATATATATATATATATATATATATATATATATATATATATATATATATTTGAATTGTTGTTGCCTGTGAACTATTTTTAACTTTTGTTATTGCTAATGATTAT
>JARQZK010000337.1:0-24601 GCA_030704885.1 Cynegetis impunctata | reverse complement strand
TTTACAACATTTTGGGGGAAAAGTTTATTGGGGGAATTTATTTTAATTAAAAGGGGACGGGGCCCGGGAAAAATTTTGAGTTTTTATTAAGGTTATTCTTTTTTTTGAAGTCACTTGATATTTTTTTTGGGAAAATTTTAGTTTTTTAAATTTAATTTCCCTTTGGGTTTAATTTTTATTTTGGCCACACTAAGGCCCGGGGAAAATTTTTTTAAATTTTGTTTTAAAAAAAATTAATTTTAAAATTAAAGAAAAAGGTTTAAAGGGTGGGGTAAAGTTTTTGTTTCGGGGTAAGTGTGAAAAAAGCCCCAAAAAATTTAATTTTTTTTTTCCGTTTAAAAATACTTTTTGGGGCCCCATCTCTAAAAAACTTTTAATTCAAAAAAGGGCCATTTTTTTAAGGGGCTACGGGCCCGAAAAAAAAGGTTTTAATTTTTGTTTATATTGGGGGGAAAAAAAGCAAAATATTTCAAAAAAACCTCTCCCCCATAAAACCATTTTTGCAGTATTTTTGGGAAAAGGGAACTTTTTTCCCTCATGGGTGTAAACTTTTCATATTTTCCCAAGTGATTTTTTTGTTTTTTTTTTAAAACTCCCAAAATTTTGGGTGGGGAAAACGGGTTAAAAATTTTAAAAACCTCCCCAGTCGTTATTTTTTTTTTTAAAGTTTAAAAGGCTTTTTATTATTTTTTGGGGTTAACTATTTCCCCACCCCCTTGCCCCCATTTAAAATTTTTTTAATTTTCTGGGGGGGAAGGGTGTGTTTTAAATTTCAGCGGGGAAATTTGGGGAAATAGGGGGAAAAAGGGTTTAAAACTATTTAAAAAAAGGGCGGGCTTTTTGGAAAAAATGGTAAACCCCAAAAAAACAAAAAGGGAAAAAAAAGAAAAAAGGGGAAAAATTTAAAGGGGAAAAAATGGGCGGGGGGGAGCTAAAAATTATAATTTGGCCCCAAAGAGGAAATTTTTAAAAAATTTACAAAAAAAAAACCCAATTTTTTAAGGGGGAAAAGGGAAAAGTAAAAAAAAAATTGGGGGGTCTCAAAAAACGTGGGGTCAGTAAAAATTCCAGAAACATAAATAAAAGATGAAAAAGGGGAAGTTTTAAAAGCCCCCAGAGGGACGTTTTGATATTAAAAGGGGGGAAAAAAAATTTTTGGGGAGTTTTCGGGAAAAAGAATTAAATCACTTTTAGGGGGATAAAACAAAAACAAAAAAAAAAATTCAGTTTTGTAGATTTTTTAAAGTAAAATTTGGATATTGGAGTTTTTTTCATGTTACTGTCAAAAAAAAAAAAAGGAAAGCCCAAAAAGGGGTTTTAAAAAATTTAAGGGAAAAACTTTTAATTCTTTTGGGAACCCCAAACTGCTAAAAAATTTTTTCCCATCGGGGGCGGGACCCCTGGGGAAAAATTGTGTTTTTTCTTTTGGGAATTTTCCAAAAAATTATTTTTTGGGTTTTTCCCAAAAAGGCTATTTTGTTAGAAAAAAGGGGGGAACCTTGCATGGGGTTTTGGGGGGGAACTTTTTTTTTTTTAACCAAGTTTTTTTTAATTTTTTCATTGGTAATTTTTTAAACTGGGTTTTAAATTTAAAAAGTTTTTTACTTTACCTTTGGGAAAATTTTTCATTTTTTTTTCTTCATTTTTTATTTTATTAAATTTTTAAATTTTCCCATTTCTTTTTAAAAAAAAGTTTGAAAATTTGGGAAAAAATTTTTGAAAGGGAAAAAAAAATTTTTTTTTTGCACCAGTCGGGGAAAAAAAAAAATATCGCAAGGGTTTTTTAAAACCCCCTTTTCCCCAGGGCCAATTTTTTTGATTTGTGGGATTGGGATTTTTTGGGTTGGGAAAACACCCCCTTTTTCCCCCTTTTTAACCCGGGGGGAAGTGTGTTAAATTTTGGGATTTGGGAAAAAAATATATTTTAAAATAAAAAAAATAAAATTTCGGGAAAAAAAAGTGTTTTATTTTTCAAAATTTTTTTTTAGGAGGGGCTTTTAGGCAATACCCAAACCATGTTATGCCAAAAAAAAGAAAAATCTGGGAAAAATCAAATTTTCTTTGTTTTAAAAAATTTTTGGTGTATATACGAAAATTTTTTTCCCAAAAATTGCTAAAACACTTTAAACCCCAAAAACCTTTAAACCCTTTAAATTTTTTTGTAATTTAAGGGAATTTTTTTTTTGGGAAATGTGTTTTTATTTTATTTTTTTTAGTACTTTTCATTCTAGATAAATTTTCATTTTATTTTTAAATTTTTTTTACACCCCCTTTATTTAAAATTATTTCTACCCAATTTGGGGCCCGGGGGGAGATAAATGGGGAAAGGGTTTGTTTTAAGTTTTATTTCCTTTTCCCCGTATGGGGCTTTTTTTTTTGGGGGGGGGGGGGTTTTATATTTTCGTAATTTAAATTTTAAGATAAAAAGATGTTCTTTTTCCGGTTTTTTTTTTTCCCAAATTTTTTTAAAAATTTTTTTCTTATAAGGGGTGAATTTTTTTTAATAAAATTTTTTTTTTTATTTTGTCTTGTACGAAAAAAACAACACGGGGCCCTTTTTCCATTTTTTATAGTTTTCCCAAAAAAAAAACCCCCCATTAACCCCTTTTTTCAAAAAAAATGTAAAATTTTTTAAAAAATTTTTTTAAAAAAAATATTTTTTTTACCTTGAAAATTTTTTTTAGTAGGGTTTTTTTTTATGATACATTATTCTTATTTTAAAAAAGGCCCCTAAAACCCGCAGGGTAAGGGGTGGGGGATATTTCGTTTAAAAAATTTTTTAAAATTAAAAAAATTTTTTAAAAATTTTAGGGGAACATTTTTTAACAATTTTTTTTTCGTAGGGGCCCCCCCAACTTTTTGGGATTTCCACCATAAGTTTTGGAAAAATTTTTCCTTTTGGAAATTCATATTTTTTATGAATTTTTTCCGGGAAAATTTTAAAAAGGGCCTTTACTGAAAAAAAATTGGGTTTTTTTTTATTTTTTCTTTTTTTAAACTTTTTGGGGAAAAACGGGGGCGTTTTTTCCAGGGGTTTTTCGTCCCTTGGGGCCCCACATTTAGGGGGCCGTTTTTTTTTAAACTTATAATCGTTTTTGGGGGGGAACCAATTTTTTGGTTTTTTCCTTTTCAAAGGGGGCCCCAATACGTATAAAAAAAAAATTTTTAGGGGGCTTCAAATGGGGCCGTTTTTTAAAAAAAAGGTTTTAAAAAAATTTCCATTTTTCAAGTAGGGGGCCCACCCCCCTTTTGTATTTTTGCATTTAGAATTTATGGGGGGAAAAAATTTTTGGGTTCCCCCAACTGTTTTTTCAAAAAACCGGGACCCCCAAAATTTTAACTCCCCATACTGAAAAAAAAATTTTTTTTTGGGAAAAAAAAAAAATTTTCCCCATTTTTGAGGTTTTTATGGCGGGTATTTTGGGGGGACCGTGGGGGAATTTGTTATGGAGTGGGGGGATTTTCGTAAAAAAACCAAATTTAAAAAAATAATTTTTTAAAAAAAAAAAAACCCTTTTGTGGGGGAAAAAAATTTTCGACCCCCTTTTAGGGGAATTTTCGGGGCCAATTTTTTCAATTAATTTTTTCTGAAAATTCCCGAAAACCCCCAGTAAAAAAACCTTTTCTTTTTCCCTTTCATTTAATTACGTTTTTTGGGCCAAACCCCCCTTTAAAAGGGGCCCCCCTTTACTGTGGGGGAAAGGGGACTTCCCCCAAACCCTTTTCCAGGGGTTTCCCCGGTCTTTTAATTTCTGGAAAGGGGGAACCAAAATTTTTCAAATATATGCTTTGTATTTGCCCAGATTTTGGGGGCCATTTTTAAAAGGGGAATTTGGGAATGAAATTTTCGAGGGGGGTTGTTTTGGATTTTTTGAAAAAAAACCCCCATTTCCCTTAAATTTTTTGGTTTTAAATCTTTCTTTTATTTTTGTTTTAAAATTTGGGGCGGGGGCCCAAAGGGGGGGACACAAAACAAACCCTTTTGGGGAAAGGGGAAAGGATCCCCGGTTTTCCTCGTGCTTTTTTCGGGGAGTGTTTATTATTTGGTTTTTTATTTACCAAAAAAAGGGGTCTTTGTTTTCCAGGTTTGGGGGAAAAAATTCCCCATATTTTTTTTTGCTTTTAAAATTGGTTTTTTTCCCGAAAAAAAATTTTATACTAAAACCCTAGAAGGGTAAAAAAAACTCCATACGTTTAACCAAAAAAAATTAAATTTTCATAAAAAAAACTTTACTTTTTTGGGACCTTTGGTAAAAAATTTAAAAATTAACTTTTACAAAAAAATGAAAAAGGGAAAAAATTTTAAAACTTTTATAAAACCCAAATTTTTTCCCAAGGGGAGCGGGGTTTTTTTTAACTTTATTCAAAATTTATTGGGGAGTAAAAAATTAAAGCTCCCCACTGATAAAGGAATTTTTTAATAAAAAATGGGGAAAACGGGGGCTTTTAGGGTGGGGAATTTTGGGAAGTGGGTTTTTAAACTTGAAAAAATTTCTAAAATTTTTCCCCCGGTTTTCAATTGTAAATTTTGCAGTTTTTTTGGGGTTTGGGGGAATTTACGTAAAAAAAACCAGCTTTTTTTAAAAAAAGTTTTTTGAAAATTTTTTTAAAATTTGGGTAAAGGGAATTTTTTTCCTTGTTCCCCTTTATGAAAAATTTTAAAAAATTTGGGGGACCAGGGTAAAAAAAAAAGTATTTTTTTCCCTTTAAATTTGGGAATTGGGTTTGTATTTTGTGTTTTTTCCCGGTTTTGCTTTTGGGGTCTTTTTCCAGGGGGGACCGTTGGCGTGTACGTCCCCCCAATTGAAATTTTGACTTTTCGATCTTTAAACCCCCAAACTTTTTGCCAAAAACGTAAAAAATTTTAATTTTAAAAAATTCTAAAAAAAGCAAAAACCCAATTTTAAAACCAAAAAAAAAGGTATTTTGTATTTTTTCCCCAATTGGGGGGGTTTTTTTAGCGGTAAATTAAAATTTGGGGGGGACCATTTTTCCCCTTTACCAGAATTTTGGGTCGATCTATAGGGGGAATTTTCATTTTTTCCAATGGGGAATCGATAAATAAAAACCTTTAATTAAAAAATTTTCTTCTAGGTTACCCCGGGGGGGACCGTCAAACGTAAAAAGGGGGCCCGTTTTTAACCGGGGGCCCCCTTTTTGGTGGGAAGGGGGGGTCCGAAAAAAAACTTTTGAAAAAATTTTTTAAAATTAAAAAATGAAAAAAAATTTTAAAAAAAACATTAAAAATTTAAATTTTTCTTTTCTCGGAAGGGTTAAAGTTTTTTCTTGAGAGTTTACTTTAAAATTTTTTGATTTTTTGTTAAAAAAAAACCGGGGAATTTATTTGTCGAAATGGATGTTTCCCGGGTCACTATCCCCAAATAAAAACTACTTTTTCGGGGAAAATTATTTTAGGGGGAAAGATTTTTAAAATTTTGGGGGGGACCATTTGGGGAATTTTTATTTTTTTTGGGTGGGGAAAAGGCCTTTTGGCGTCTTTAATCGGGCGCATGACTGGGGGGGGAGGTAAAAGGGGCCCCAATTTGGGGGGACGGGAAAACTTTACTATAGCATTTTGGGGGCGGGGGGTTTCCTCGTGGGGTAAAATTCCAAAAGGTTTTTTTAAAAATTCCCCCCTATTTTAAAGTGTCCCTTTGGGAAATTTTCATTTTACCCCCCAACTGTTGTAGAGAAAAGAAAAATTTTTTTTCATTTTCAGGATTTTTTCGTTTTTACGGAGGGTTTTTTCGGGGCATTTTCGTTTCTTTGGGGGAAATTTGGGTTGGGTTTCCCCAAATATTTTTTGGGGGGGGAGGGCCCGTTTTCGGGGGATTGTTACCCCAAGCCCAGTTTTTTACAAACCCAAAACCCGTTTTGGTTTGGGGAAAAACCCCAAATTAAAAAAATTTTTTTAATTTTCACTGGATTTCAAAAAAAAACCCGGGCACTGTTTGAAAATTTTTAATTTTTAAAGACCGAAACGGGCTGTAGGGAAAAGGTTTTTTGCGCCGGGGGGGGATTTGACAATTTTATAATTCACCGTTAGATTGGAATTTGAAAAGATTTTCCCGTTGCGGAATACTTTAAAAAAAACCAAAACCCCTTCCCTTTGGGAAAAAATTTTGTTTTGAAAATTTTTTTAAATTAAAAGGGGGGAATTTTCCTTTTTTTTCCACTTTTGAAATTTTACCAAAAAAATTTTATGAAAAAAAAACTGAATTCATGTCGGTTAGTGGATTATTAGTTTCCAATATTCTTTGGTGGAGGGCGCTATGGGTTGTTATCCATAGGGTAGTACGAACGCAGAGTGTATTGAACAACAATTGGGGAAATTTGTTAATTCACTCCGATTCAAATAAGCTGCACTGAAGATGTCTAATAAGATCGAAAACAGCTGTATGCAGATTTTTAGTCGGGATGACGTGACGTTTTCTATATAATTCACTTTTGGGATTGTGAATGTAAAATTCTTGTCGCTGAATAATTGATTGGTAATTTCCAAATTATTGAAGAATTTTCCTTGTTTTCATTTTATAAATACCTATATTAAAGTGAATTTTGGTCAACTTGTATATTTTTCATGATTTAATTGTTAATTAATTCATATCAGTTAAAATATCATTATAAGTAATAGTTCAAAAAAAAAAAATTTCAATTCTTCTATCCGATTGTTGATCCAAATGGACCTTGCTTTTATTATACGATATTTCTTCAAAATTTGACCGCGTCACAAAATTGTTTTCTATTTTGAATCATACCAACCAACACATTTTATACAAACATCATTATATTAACACAGTCACTTGTTATTTGAAAATTCAAAATATGGCATTCACTGTTTTTTTGGAAGTAATTTGTACATTAATTTTCAATTTATTCAGTCGACAAAGCCATTTCCAGTATTACTTTTTCCACGTGAGCTACTTACAGAATTTTTCATGAAATGATAAACAATAATCTCCTGAAAAATTTTTCATTTTAGTGACCTTGGAACCTTTTTTTTTCCAAAAATATATATATATATATATATATATATATATATATATATATAACAAAGAATAAATTCTCACACATAACTTGGTGAAACATCATACAGAATAAAGTTTACACTTTAAAATAAAACACACTTAACTTTCACTATATAAAAAAAATTCAGATACTGTATTTAGCAGTAAACGATAGTCGAATGCTTCGAGTTATGAACTCATTATCAAGATGACTACAGGAGATTATTACATCTTATTTCATAAAACAGACAGAACAAAGGTGATACCTGAAAATCAATTGGTAAGTTCCGCCCATAAAATAAATTACCCCTTGTAAACGAAAAAATTTGATTTTCAGGTATCACCTTTGTTTTTGTCTGTTTTATAAAATAAGTGTAAACTCTCTTGTAGTTAGTCTTGATAATGATTCATAACTCGAAACATGTCGACTTTTTACTTTAAATACAGTATTAAAATTTTTATATAGTGAAACTTAAGCCAATGTTTTATTTTAAAGTTTAAACTTTATTATATATATATATATATATATATATATATATATATAATATATATATATATTTTATATATATATATATTATATATATATATGCATATTATATATATTCATTTATATGGATTTTTTGATTTCGAAATACAGCTATTGATGTTTAAAATATTTTCTCAAAATGATTGGTGGATTTGTAATTGAAATATATAATTCAATGGATGTAATTAGATCTCTGTTCTAAGGGTAATTAACTAAAACCGTATCTCATGACAGCTCTTGAAATGGATGAAAGTAAGAAATTATCAATCATAGCTTTTTCTGTCGCCACGTACGTACACAAAAAATTCCAGACTGTTCAAAAAAAGTGCATTTCTAATAAGCTCATTTACTGTTACATTAGAGGAGCTTCTTCTACAACGATAAATTCTTCACAATTTTTCATTTTGCACAAAGTCAAAAAAAATCCTGTAACTACATATAAAAAAGTGATTTCTTCATGGTGGGGGTTAAGACGATATATGATATAGAAAGACAGCGGGCAGATTTTTGTGCCATCAGGTAAGGACTGTAGAACAAAAAGTTTCATTTATAGGGTTGTTATCGTATCCTACAGTATTTATATTCTTCTTATTTTTTAAAAATTTCAATAACGGACTTTATTCATTAAATTTATTTATTGATAACCAATTATTCAGTTTTCAGTTAGCTTAATTTGTGTACATACACTAAGTAAATAATTATATCAATAATTTTGAAATTAATTCGAAAATTTACTTTATTACTTCATTCTAACATAATAATGAATTTTCTGAAATCTTCACCGCAACAAGAAAATAATGCATAATAAATGGTTATATATTTTCAGAAATAAAGTTGATGTCAACTTTAGTAGTTGGATTATTGAAAATAAACCATCCAGTCCAATAACAACAACGCCAATCGATATCAAGCCCTCTAAAACCGAGAAAACTTCCGAATATAAACCATCTGAATATAATGAGAAAGTTGTAACTATCGTAAATGTCATTTCTCAGTCAGCTTCACCATCTGATAATAAAAAAATCCAAGCCATTGCTATCATCCGAAGTTAATATAATTGAGTCTTCAAGTAAAAAGGTCGAAGTCCCAGGGATAATTTCTAGTAGAGTGGAATCTATTGAAGCTCCACGAACAAAGTTGAGTTCTAGTAGTAAAATAACCAAGATCGAAAAAAGCTAGTGGCGCAACAATTCTTCTAAAGTGAACGTAATATCTGCTGGAAATATTGATATACCCCCCGATGTCATTCAGCCCTCCATAATATTAGGAAATAATATAGAGGATCCAGATATGAGTTCTTATCAAGGCAGCCCTCAGAAGTTGTTGAAGAGACATATAAAGGTTTAAACTTCAGACCGTCAAGTTCAAAATTCATATTAAAACCAAGACAATCTACCAATACTAAGAATAAAGGACATGGAAAGAAAACGAACACAATTCACCAAACTGGATTAGCACTAAGCTTGGAGGGACAGTAGTCAAAGATGGACAAAAACTGTTCACGAAACTAGTGTTATTGGAACTTACATTTCAGGAAAATACGCTCAAGTACTTCAAAGTAGTTCACATGTTTTAGTTCGCCTAAAAAAAAATAAGTCCTTCCTCAACATTGAAAATTCTGAAAACTGCTGCTCCGTCGCTTAACAAAGTACCAAAAATCGACATTTGGAACCAACTCCTGCAAGTTCTGTCAATCAGGAAACAGCGATAGATTTTTGCAGGTCAAATTAAAGCCAAATCTTCGAAGAAAACGGAGCGCAGCAATTTAAATTGAAATATAGAAATAAACATAATAATCACGTTGAAGATAAAAATGAAACGAGGGAAACAACACCTCAACCGGGTTACAAGAAAAAGAATTCGAATAGATCAAACTCTAGGAATACGAAGTGAGTATACTATTTTCTTATAATTATCTGTTGTTAAATATCTTTTTATTGCATGACTCAGTGGATAAGTACTAATTTAGATTTTTTTTTTCTGAAAGTTTTTAGATGTTGCTTTTATAATAATGTACATAAAATATGTTGGTTCCACCAAAGGGTATGATGCTGCTGAGTAAAAAATAAAAAAGCATAAACAAATGTTCAGATAAGTAAGTGGAAAGAAAGTATTCGGCCAATTTCATTTTCATAAGTGTCTCTTTAATTGATTAAATTTTTTGAAATTATAAATTTGCTGAACAAATAGTAGTTGGGTAAAATTGAAGATCAAAAAATTTGATATAGTAGAAATCTGTAAACCGTTTCCAATTCGTGATCTCATCTATAATTATTTTGGTATTATTATTGGTAATAGGCTATATTTTTTTCATTTATGTAGGTATTCAAGATGTTTTGAAATTAATCGGCATATAATTTGATCTGCCTAATGGACAGTTCTTGAAATTTTTCCTAGTGCTAATGAATTTCAATTACAACTGTCTTTGTTCATTACCTAGTTTCAATATTCAAATAGCTTTTGATATTTTTATATATTATTATATTATATATATATATATATTTTATATATTTTTATATATTTTAAATATTTATTTAAAAAAAACCCGGGGGGTAGCGAAAAAAAAATCGGGGAAACCCAAAAAAAGGGCCCCCAATTTTTTTTCAATTTTTTTAAAAATTTTTGGGGAAAACCCCTTTAGGGTCAAAATTTGATTTTAATCGTAAAAAAAAACCCTTTTGTTTTTTGTCTTTTTTAAAAAAATAAAAATTTTTTTTTTAAAAATTAAACTTTTAAACAAAAAAAAATAAGGGGAAAAAAATTTTTAAAAGGGGGGAAAATTTTAAAAAATTTTTGGGGGGTTTTTTAAATTTTCATACTAACTTACAAAAAAAAAATTTTTTTTTTTTTCCCCCCTTAAAAATTTTTAAGGGAAGTTTAAAAAAATTGGTTTTGGGAAACCCAACCCTTTTTTTTTTTAAAAAAATTTTTAATTAAAAAATTTTCTTTGGTTAAAAAGCTTCGAATAAAAAATGTTTTTTTCTTTTTATGGAAAAAAATCGTTTTTTTTATTTTAAAAAGAAATTTGGGGGAAATTTTTTTTTGGGAACCCTTTTTTTTTATAAAAGTTTTCAATTTGGGGGAGATCCCCCCGGGGCCCCCTTTTTAAAATTTTACCCCCCCCTTTTTCAAAAAAAAATCTGGGGGGGAAATTTGTTTTTTTAAAAAATTTTTTAAAATTTTTCTTTTTTTAAAAAAAAAATTTACCTTTTTTTGGGCCGGGCCCCCTTTTCCCCTTTACCCATAAAATATATTTTATATTTTATATATATATATATAAAATTTTATATATATTTTAAAAAAATATATTAAAATATATTTTATTTTTATATATTTTAAAAATATAAAAATATTTTTATATATATATATTTTTAAATATATATATATTTTAAAATATATATATATTTTTTAATTAATATTTTATATAAAATATAAAATATAAAATAAATATATGGGGGTTTTAAAAAAATTTTTAATAAAAAATTTTTATATATATATTTTAATTATATAAAAATTTAATATATATATATAAAAAATTATTTTTGTATATTTTTGGGAATTTTTTAAAAGTTTTTTTGAATTTCTATATTGTAAAAAATTTTTTTTAAATTTTTTCCAAAGAAAATTTCTTGGGGAAAAATTTTATTGCATGCATTTTTTTTTAAAATTTTTAATTTTTTTTAAAAACATTTAAAAAAAAAGGGGGGCCCCTTTTTAAACCCCAACCTGTAAAAAAAATAAAAAGGGGGCCCAAAAAAAAAAATCAAAAAAAAAACCCCCAACCCAAAAAACCCCGGGTGGGAAGTAATAAAAAAAAAAAAGGGGGGCACCCCCCTTTTCCTTTTCTTTTCTGTTTTTTATAGCGATGATGAATCCACGAGGGGTGGGGCCCCAGTAGAAAAAAACCCCAAAAAAAGAAAAAAAATTTTTTAAAAAAAAATTTTGGCGGGGAAAAAAATAAGGGGGGGGGGGCATGGGGGCCCCACCCTCTTTGGGGGAATTTTGAAAAAATTGGGGGAAAAGGGATACAGCAGAAAAAATTTTCCCCCAAAAACCAAAAAGTAAAAAATTTTCAAAACTTTTTGGGTTTCCCGGGAAAGGGGGCCAGTGCATCGAGGGGAAACTTTTTAAAAAACCAAAAAAATTTAAAAAAATTCTTTCCCCCCGGGGAAAAGGAGGGGAAAAATTTTATAAAAAAAAAACTCCAAAAAACCGGGGGGTGTTTAAGGGGGAAAAAAGCAGAAGGGGAACCAAACCCCAAAAATAAACCCAAAAATTTAAAAAAAAACCCAAAAAACGTCAGTTTGGGGGGTTTATCCCCCAACACTTTTTCCCGTTTAAATGCAAACTTTTTCTAACGAAGGGGGGCCCCATTTATCCCCCAAATCATTTTCCAAAAAAGGTTTTTCCCCAATAAAAAAAAGGAAGGGTCCAAAAACATTTTAGGGGTTCAATTATGGGAAGAGGGGGAATTTTTTGGGGGGGGGAAAAAAAAAATTTAAATTGTTTGTTTTGCCCCCAGATTTCTACTCGGGGGCCCAACCCCAAATTTTTGGAAAATTTTTTCCCCAAAACCCTTTTCCTGATTTTTAAAAGGATTTTTTATTTTGGGGGTTTTTGGGGAAAATTTTTAAAAAGGGGTAAAACCCCTTTTTTATTTTTTAAGGGGGGGAAAATTTTTTTTTTTTTTATATAAAAATTTTTAAAATTTTTTTTGGCCCCTCATCTTTTCAGGGGGGCCCGGGGGTTTTTTTAAAAGGGAAAAATTTTGGGGAAAATTTACGATCCCCCAAAAAAATCGTCCCCAAAAAATTTTTTTTAATTTTTTGCCCCCAAAAAAAAAACCTTTCGAAACAAAAAAATTTTAAACTTTTTCCCGGGGGAAATTTTTTTTTTTAAAAACCCCAAAATTCCCTTTTCTAAAAAAACCAAAAACCCTTTTTTAAAAAAGAAAAAAAAATTTTTTTTATTTTTTCCCCAAAAAAAATTTTTTTGCCCCCCGGGGGAAAACCCCGGTTTTTTGATTGGGGGTTTTTTGGGTTTAAAAAAAAAATGTTTTTGGGGGAAAAAAAAAAAGGGGTTTTTTCCTTGCAGGGGGGTTTTTTTTTGGGGGAAAACCCTTTTTTGGCGGGTTTTTCAAAAAAAAAAACCCGGGGGGTTTTTTTAAAAGGTCACCAAAAAAAAATTTTTTCTTTTTTCCCCAAAAGGGAAAAAAAAAACCGTTTTTGGGGCCCGGGTTTTTTTAAATTTTAAAATATGTTTTTTTAAACGGGGAAAAAAAAACCAGATTCATGCCAAAAAAAAAAAAAAAAGGGGGAAAAAAAACCCCCCAAACAGTTTTACCGGGAAAAAAAGGGTTTAAAATTTTGCCCCAAAACTGATTTGTTTTTAAAAAAAAATTTATTTTTTTCCCCGTTTTTATAGTTTCTTTCGTTTTTTTTTTTAAATTTTTTTCAAAATTTGATAAAAGAAGAAAAAAAAATAATTTTCCCCCCCGGAATTTTTTGCAAAAAATTTTTTTTAAAACCGTTTTTAAAAAGGGAAAATTTTTAAAATTTAAAATTTTTCATATTTTATAAAAAGGGGGAAAATTTTATATTATTTATTTTTAAAAATTTTGTAGGCTCCCTTTTTCAAAGAAAAAAATTTTTTTTTTATTTCGGGGAAAATTTTTAAAAAAAAACCCCCCCAAAATAATTTTAGGGGGGAAATTTTACTTCTTCAAAAAAAAACCTCTCCCCCAATTTTACTGGGCGGGGGACGTTTCAGGGGAGTTTTTGGGGGCATTTTTTTCCCTTTCGGGGGGGTTTTAAAAAAAAAAATCCTCCAAAAACAAAAAAAAAAAAAAAAATTTCCCCCTTTTTCCCAAATTTTTGGGGAAAAAAAATTTTTTTGTTTTTTACTGCATCTTTTTTAAAAAAAATTTCTGCAAAAAAAAATTTTTTTAAATTATTTTAGTTTTTTATTTTTTCTTTTCGTTTTCGGGGGTTTTGGATGAAAAAAAAAAAAAAAAAAAAATTTGGGGAATTTTTTACTTTTTTTATTTTTTAAAAAAGTATTTTTGAAAAAAAAATAAAAAACACTGCAAATTTGAAATTTTGGGGGTTTTCACTGGGGGCCCCCTTTTTTTTTCACCCGGGAAAAGGTTTGGGGGGTTTAAAAGGGGGACTAAAAAAACTTTTTTTAAAATTTTTTTTGGTTTTTTAGGGGGGGGAAAAGGGGGGAATTTTTTTGGGGTTTTTTCCAAAATTAAAAAAAAGGGGGAAAAAACATTTTTCAAAAAAAGGGGGGGTTTAATGGGGGGGGAAATTTTTCCCAAAAAAAATTTGGGGAAAAATTTTTCCCAAATTTGGGTTTTTTGGGGGAAAAGGGGTTCCTTTTATTTTTAAAAATTTTAAAAAAAAAATATAGGGGGGGGAAAAAAACCCCCAAATTTTTCCAAATTTTTCTGGTCTTTTTAAAGAAAAAGTTTTTTCCCTTTTTTGGGGGAAAAAAATTTTTCTTTTAACCCCAAATTTTGTTTTTGGTGTTATTCATCGATAGTATTTTTTTCCTTTTTTAAAATTTTTTTTTTCAAAAAAAAGTTTTTTTCCCCCTTTTAGGGGGGCCCCCCCCCCACATCGGTGTTAAATAGAAAAATGGGGAAAGGGGGGTTTTTTCGGGGGGAAAAAAATTTGGGGAAAAACCTAATTTTTTCGGAAAAATTTTTTCCCCCTTCAGGGGATTGGCAAAAAATTTTTTTTTTTTCCAAAAACTTTTTTCCCTTTTTCCCAAAAAAATTTTGGTTCTTTGGGGCCCCGGGGGCCCAAAAAAATTTTGGGGGTTGGGGAAAAGGGGGTTTTTAAAAAGGGGTTTTTAGGGGAGAAATTGGGGAAAAAAAAAAAAAAAAAAAAAACCCCCTTTTGGAGTGGGGGTAAAAAAAAAAGGGGGTTTTCTTTAAAAAAAAAATTTCTTTTTCCCAAAAAAATTTTTTTGGGGTTTTGAATATTATTTGGGGGGTTAAGGTATTTCTTTCTTTTTTGTTTCTTTTTAGGTATTTTCTAGTTGTGTTTTTTAAAAAAAAAGGGCCCCCTATAATTAGTTTTTAAAGGGGAAAAAAGTGCTAGAAAAAAGCTTTATTAAAATTTTTTTCCAATATGTTGAAGGATTTACAAAAAAAAATTTTAAATGAAGGGGAAAAAAAACATAAAATAAAAATATCCCTTTTGTTTTTTTCGAAAAAATTTTTTGGCTTTTTTCTGCTTGTGAATAAAATTTTATTTAATTCAAAATATACTTTTCACCCCTATAGTTTCCCTTTTCACAATGTATTTTCCTTTTAAAAAAAATTTTGCTTTTTCTCAAGTCGGGAAAAATCTACAACTGTCCTTGTTAGCCCCATTTAATCCCTTTTAAAAAAATACTATTTCAGTTATCGAAGGAAAGAAAATCAGGTGGGAGAGAAATTTTTTTCTACCCCTTTTTTGAACTCCTAGAACACAAAAAGCCCCTTTTTTCAAATGAATACCTACGTTTTTTATTATTTTATTCGATTCAGTATCAAAAAAAAAGGGGGTTTTTTTGTATAAGGTCGCCTATTCCTAAATCTTATATAGTTTTCGAAATATTTGAAAATTTTTAAAGGTTTTTGGTTAAAAAAAAATTTTTTTTCCTAAAATTTTTTTAATAGTAGGCGTGTGATGCCAATTTTTTTCTCGGCCGGGTTTTTCCTTTTGGGAAAAAAATTTTCCAAAAAAGATGTCATTATTCAAAAAATTTAAAATTTTATATGGGGAAAACAATCTGCCAAGTCGTTTGAATTATACAAACGAAGATTCCCAAAAAAATTTTTTTATTATTTAGGAGAGTGTAATAAAGTGATAACAAGAAAACATGTGATATTTTTGCTCCCCCGGTATCCGAAAAAAACCCAAAAACCCTAAAACCCAAAAAAGGGACCTTTAAAAAAAAAAATAAAAAAAATTTTTTTAAATGTTGGATCTGCCCCAAAAACAATACGCAGAAAATTAAACCATACCATTTGGTAAATGGTTGGGTTTTTTTTGGGGAAAACCGAGCAGAAAAAAAATCACAGGGGTTTTTTTCTTGTTTTTTACTTTATTACACTCTCCTTTTAAAAAATAAAAAAATTTTTGGTAATCTTCGTTTGTATAATTCAAACGATTTGGGCCCTTTTATTGTGTTACTTTTATATAATAATTTTTCGAAAAAATGACTTCTCTTTGGAATTTGTTTCCATGGAAAAACCCGGCCGGGGAAAAAAATATGGCATCACACGCCTACTATTACAAAATTTCGGGAAAACCCCCTTTTTTTTAAAAACCCAAAAAACCCTTAATTTGCAAATATTTAAAAAAACCCCCAAAAATTTTTTGGAAAAGGCAAAACCCTTTTAAAAAAGTACCCCCTTTTTTTTGATACTGAATCAAAATTTAAAAAAATAAAAGTTGTAGGTATTCTTTTTGGGGGAAAAAAGGACTTTTTGTAGTTTTTTCAACATCCATTTTTGTAATACTTTCCTGAGTACCCTGATATTAAATGTCAAAATACTATTCATCTTACGCTAAAACAAAAACCACCTTTTTTAAAAGGAAATTCATCTTTTTTGAGCAGTAATACCTTTTTTTTTTTAAGAAAAGTATGTTTTTTACTCGATCTGCATACGTAATTTTTGAAAAAAAAATTTTTCAAATATTTAAAAAAACAGTTAAAAGATAGGTATGGGAAAAATTTATATAAAAAAATCTACTTGAATTTTAAAAAAAATTTTCCAAAAATTTTAATAATATACAGGGTTTTCCCATTTAAATAAGCAAGCTGATCCCCCCCCTTTCCCCGGGTTTAAAACCCCGGGGAAAGTGCCACCCCCTTTTTGAAAATATTTTAGCCGGACCCCCCCCATCGACATTAGTAAAAACCCCCCAAAATTTTTTCATTTATTTCCTATTTTTTTTTTTTCCCCAAATATATCCATCGATGCAGTTCCTGGTGGGCCCACCCTGTAAAATATATATATAATATATTATTTTTTTCCCCGGTACATACCCGGCATCCCAGCGATTCCCATCGAGAAAAATTTTGTACTGAATTCTGTCCTGGCTTTTTTCGTTACAGAACGAAGTTTTTTTTAAAAATTTAGATATTTTTTTTTTTCGTGGTTTTGTAAAAATTGCCGAAACTCCACAGCTTCTGAAAAATTGAGTTAGAGGGTTGAAGTTTGGTTCGTACTTGAGAAAATGTTGATTTTGAAATTCTTTAAAACATGAAAAACATACTAGTCGACCAGGGAAAAATTTTTTCATACATTACATAAAGTAAAAAAGGGGAAAATTTTCCTTTAATAATTTAAAAAAATTATCAAACTTTTTTCCCCAAGGGGAAGGGGTTGGGGAATCATATACACCACTGTTGTAGAGAAAGATTTTTTCATATCAGGAGGACTTTTTTAAACCCCGACGAATTTCTGCATTTTCAGTCTAAGCGGTGAATTTTGTTTCCCAATTTTTTTGGGGTTTGGGATGGCGCTCTGGTTTTTTGGGGTCCAGCCAGTGTTACTGAACCACGATTTGTATTGGGGAAAACCCAATTAAAAATTTTTTAATTCACTCCGAGTCAAATAAGCTGCATTTTATGAGTTTTTAAAAAAGATCGAAACAGCTGTATGAAATTTTTGGGGGCGGGGGGTGACTTGAAAAATTTTTATAATTCACCGTTCGATTTTTTTAAAGCGGTTTTTTTCGTTGCTGAATACGTAAAACCCCGCTTTTTTGGGGAAAATTTTTTTAAAATTTTTTTTAAAATTTTTTTAAAAAATTTTCCTTTTTTCACTTTATGTAATGTTTAAAATTCTTTTTTGTTTTCCCCCCTATTTTGCTCAAACGCGTTTTCATTTCGTGGTACTATTCCTTTCCCCGGGAAATTTCTTTTTCGTTCTCCCCTTAGTACGCGATGCACTTTTTCACAATAGAGGGTTAAAATTTTTTTTTACGTGGATTATGTTTATGTTGAGGTACGTTTCTCCTTTTTGGTTTTTTAATTTTTTTCTTCAATCACGTTTTCATTTTTGCAATTTTTTTTATAAAAAAATTTTTTTTTTCCCAAAATTTATTCTGCTATTTAACCCTCTCGGTCACAAATTTAAAAAAAATTTTTGGGGCAAAAAAAACTGAAATTTACTGTAATGAAAAAATTATGATTTTCTGAAAATTTTTTTTTTTTAAATTCAGATTTTCAAAATGCTTTTCCCCCTTTGGCACTATTACATGGCCCCAATTAAGGACACATGAAGGGTGATGGAGGAAAAAAAAAAAAAAAAAAAAATTTTTTGATGGTAAAATATCAATATGTTCCATTATTTATTTTATTGAATATATTTATATTATTTTTTTCGCCCATTTTCGAAGTACTGGGAAAATTTTTTTAAAATTTTTCTTTTTGCAGAATCAAAAAAAAAAATGGGGGTTATATTCACCTAGATGTTTTTTTTTTCCCCTAGTTCACAATGTCCTCAAACTAGTACGCCACACTTTTTAAAAATCGCTGATTTTTCCAAATATGCCCCCAAAAATCACCTAACGCAATTGCTTTTGGAACAAGTCTTATTTTTTAACGTAAACAAACAGTTTTCAAAACATGGTCTAAAAGAATATAAACCAAAAAAAAAAAAACAGTAGAGCGCTACACTGCTGTCATAGCTACCCTACGGAACCCCATATTTCAAATGGGATGATTATTTTTTCGATCAGCTTGAAGATGGCAGCATATATATTCATTCGGGAAAAAATATGATGTCCACAACTTAGGATAATGGGGGCAGAGGAGTAAGAGAAAACCCCGGGGCTTCATAGGAAAAAATCCAAAGTAGGTTGTCCTCAACTGAGGCCCCAAAGGGGAGCGAGAGGGTTAAGTGTGATTTTTCAAAATTTTTAAATTTTATCCGTTTTTTGAATAGCAACATTTTTTAAAAATTTCACAAAAAAAAAGCCAATTTCTGTTTGAAATCTATTTTTCTGTCTTTTTAAAAATGTCAATAGAAAAATGTTTGTTTAAGTTTTGTTGGTTGCATTTGAAAAAAAAAAAATGACTTAAAATTTTTTTAAAGCTTCCGAATATACTTTTGGAAAAATTTTTCCCAAAGAACCTCTTTCGAAAAAAAAAATTTTAATTTTTAATATATGCTTTAGTTTTATCCGCTTATTTCAACGGGGAATTTGAAACCCCGATTTTAATTTGTATTTTTGGGGTGTTTAAATTGCATTTTTTATTAAACATAATGAGAAATTTCCCCTTAAATTTCAGTCGTAAAAATTTTTAAAATTTTTTTGGGGAAAATTTGTATGGGGAAAATACCACGTAGGGGAAAATCTGGGTTCAGTAACAAATATCAATTTTCCTTTTTTTGTGTTGTCGAGTATCTTTGGGGAAAAATAATTTTTTTTTCACCTTCATGCCAGGCAATTTTTCCCCTTTCTAATTATTTATAGTTTCTTCAATAGCTTATACTTTTAAAATATTCAACAGCTGATTTTAGCTTTTGGGGCCATTACACTTTACTCCTTTTAAAAATTTTTATCAGGGCCGGATTAACCATTAAGCAGAGTGGGGAACTCCCCCAGGGGCCTCGCATAGACGGGGGGGAACCCCTTTTACGCCCCCAAAAAAAAAAAATTTTATCGAATGAAAATTTTATTTGAAATTTGTATAAAATTCCTCAACAATATTTTTTTCTTTTTTTCGACGAATTTTTTAAATTTTATGAAATACTTTTATACAAAACAGAACCATCTAGTATCGAGTAGTAGAACAAATTTAAAAAATGTCTTCGTTCAAAAACGTCCAGAACCTTTTTTAATTCTTTGGGGCGATAATAACCTTTTTAAAATGAAGTATTAAAAAGCGTCAACATCCAAAATTTTTTTTAAAATATTTTGTTTCAAAAAAAGTTTGGGGAAAAAATTTAAAATTTAAACTTACTGTAGGTACTGCCCCAAAAACAGTCAATATCTTGGAAGTTAATTTTTCCCAAAATTTTTATTTTTAAAAAAAATGTTTTCTTTCGTTTATTGTATGTTATTGCGTTTAACAAGATTAAACATAAAATAACTCCTCCCGCTCATTTACCCCTTTTCCCAACCCATCATAAAACCCCCGGATCATCTTTTATCTTTTTCTTTTTAAACCCATTAAAATTTAAAACCATTTCAATAAAGCTAACGAGTCAGGTAAGGTGATGCTGCAGCATCAAGTCAAAGTAACCATGTTTTTGGGGAATTTTTACATTAGATTTTCCCAAGAAAAAAGGGGGTACCGGGGGGCGATCATCTTTTGTTATTTTCACCCCTTTTTTAAAAATTGAAAAGACCGGGGGGGGCCCCGGGCAGGGTTTTTTCCGGCCCTGGATATTATGAAGACAAGAAACATTTAAAAATTTTTTTTTCCTTTCTAACAAAAATTTTCGAAAAATTATAGGTTGGGGGGGGTAAAAAATACAAGAAAATTTTTTTACCGTAACATCAACATTCGAAAAAAAGCCTCAACAAAAAAGAAGAAACCACAATGCCATCCTTGTCTACAGCACCGCTCACTGAAAACATATTGGCCACATTTAAGCAACTACGATAAAGGGCAACAATTTCTTGGGGGTTTTTGTATAGGGTACATTACCTCCTATCTAATTTTGAGCTCTTTAATGGGGGAAAAAACCCCCTTTGGAAACATTAACAGAAACATTCAGCACGACAGAAAAAAATTTCTGAAAAAAACAAAAATTTTTTTCCAATTTTTTCGAGGGGCCCCCCAAAAAAAACATCTACAACAACATTGTTTTAAACTTATTTTTGATAACCAGGTTAGTTACTGCGACTAAAAACGTTACCTCCCATGGAAGCCTTTCCAAAATTTTTTTCCCCCGCAAAAATTTTTAACGAGTTCAATAGTAGGCTTTGATTTAAGCTGGGTCTGAATTAAAACTTGGAACTTGAGTTTTTTGGGGGCGAAAATAATCAAAAAAATGGTTTTTTCCCCCGCCCCGAATTTCCTCCGGATTTAGAAAACGGCTAATATAGGAAGTAAATTTTTTTTATCAGATGTAGACAAGAGTAATATAGAGCCCCAAAAATTTTTTTTGAAAATGAAAAAAAAATAAATATTTGCTCCGACAAAAAAAACCCCAAAAAAATTTTCCCAGAAAATTCCCACACCAAATTAAAAACCCGAACAATTGCAGCAAATTGGCTATTCTGCAGTTATTCAATCCAGGGATAGCTGCGCAACCACAAGTAATAAAACTTCCCCAAAAAAGGTATTCAAAGTGGAAAAAATCTACGAATCTCACGTGATTCCAATCACAAACGGCCCAAAAACATTTTTAACAACGCCCATCTAAAAATTGTTTTGGGAAAAAAAAACTAAAACGGAGTTTTGAAAAAGGGGGGGTTTTCTATAGCACCGCATTAGGCCAACCCCCATCTTTCCCCCAGCTCCAGTGAACCCTCTTTATCCTCAAAATCCCACAAGCTCAGCCACAGTTTTCTTTTTTTTTTTTTTGCCTGTTGGGGCAAACTTTCTACTGTTACTCAAGCAACTAGTAAGGTGCTCAAACTCACTTTTGGTGCTAAAACTGCTTACACAACGGTTGTTTCGTCAGTTGTTGTTCCAACAGTAATAACATCTTTTTTTTACTACCTCGTCCCTGTTTTTGGGCCCAAAGGGGAGCATTCCCTGGATATTTTCCAGCCCTTTTCCACCTTATCCGTACGTAGGATAAAATAAATTTTATGTTTTTTTTCTAGAAAAATTTGAATGTATATAATTTTATGTGTATAATGGACATTGTTTCGAAATGATGTATAATTTAAAAACATGATAAAAATTTTTTTTTAGGTTTTAACTCTTTTTATAAGAACAAATTAAAAGTTAAAAAAGAACATTATTATTGCCACCAATAGGAAAAATTTTTTATTTATATAAAAGGGATGTATTTTATTTTCATGGAAAATCGCCCCAATGTACAAATATAAATTTTTATCATCTTTTTAACTCTCAAGAATATTAGTTCTTCGTTCAAAAAGGGGAAATTTAAAAGAATTTTTTAAAATTTTTTAAAAAAAAATTTAAAAATTTTTTTTAAATATTTAAAAAAGGGGGTAACATTTTTGATGTTTATATTCTAACTTACCTATATTTGGTTATTTTTTTTTTTAAATTTTATGAGAAAAAATAGAGAATATTGGTCCCAGTCTCCTTTTAAATTAAATTATATTATATCATGACAAATTATTTTTTTAACGCAGAGAAGAAGGCGTGATTTTGTTATTCGGGGGAAAATTTTTAATAGTTTATCTTGTTATTACGCTTATTAAGTTCACGCAATATAATTATATTTTTACAAAATAGATTATTCATTAACCTTTTAGTTTTTTTTAAAAAAAGTTTTACAAGTATAAAACTATATATATATATTTTAATTTTTCCTTTGTTTTTTTTGAAAAAATTTCGGAAGTAATGGGACTTTGGGTTTTTTAGGGGTTTTTAGACAATGAGAATAAAAATTTTTTATATAAATACATGTTGAAAAAAAATTTTTTAAAAAAAATTTTTATGCTTTTTTTTTTATTATATTTTTATTTTAAAAATTTAAGTATTATTATCCCCAAAAAGGGGCTATGTCATATAGTATTTATGGCAGTATATAGAAGTTTTTTCTTTGGAAATACAGGTTTAGTTTGTTTGAGTAATAATTCATTTTTAAATTTTTCCTTTTTAAGTATATTTTTGGGAAAAAAAATTTTAATTAAATCATTATTTTTTTGGGAAAAAAAATAGACAGAATATCAAAATTTTGGGGTTTTAAAAGGGGTCTTCTCCATCGACTAAAAAAAAATTAAATTTTTTTGAAACAAGGGGTTTAAAAATAAAAAATTTACGCATTTTTTTAATAAATGTTTTTAATTGTTTTTTTTAACCATTGTTCCAATATGTTTTTTTTAATTTACACCCCCAAAAAAAGGCCCGATCAATCCAAAAAAATTTCCCTTTGATATTTCAAATAAAAAAAAAACCCCCCAGAAAATTTTTTCTTCCTTTGTTTAAAAAAAATTTTATATTTTATATAAAATTTTATATATATATTTTATATATATATATATATATATTTTATATATATAATATAGAAGGGGAAAAAAATCGATAAATACATAGAACCCCCAGCTACGCAGCGTTCGCTCCGCCGCCAGGGAAAATGACGTCACAAAAACCCGTACTGAGTCCTTATACTCAAAACGTTTTTTTGGGGCCCCCCCCCAAACCCAAAATTTTTACATCCCTGACACGGGGAAATTTTTTTTCCCCCTGAATTGCTGAGGGTAGTGAACAATTTGGAATTACTCAGGAAGTTATGTTTTTGGGGGGTCTTTATATGGGGGAAATCTTTGAAGCCCTGAAAATTTAAAATTTTTTTCGTTTTAAAATTTTTTAACAATGGGAGTTTCTTTATAATTGAATTGTTTTATTTTTTTCCAGACCGAATTTTCCCCCCCCCTTTAAATTTTTTTAATAATTTATGAGTACGGTCAATAATTTCATTCATTACTATATATATATATATATATATATATAAAATATATTTTTTATTATATATAAATAATTATTATATATATTAAAATCTTTATTTTTAAACCAGAAAAAAATATATTTTGAGTTTTTTTTTTTTTTTTGGGAATGTGGCTTTAGCTTTTAAAAAAAATATTTTATTTGTCTTTCTATATAATCATTTATTTTCCCCTTTTTTCCAACGTTAACAAAAAAATTCAAAAATTATCCCCCATATATATATATATATATATATATATATATAAAATATATATATATAAAATATATTTATTTTATATATATATATTTAATAATAAATTTAAAAATTTTTTTTTAAAATTTCAAAGTTTATCATATAATTTCATAAAGGGTTCTGATTGATTCAATGGTTGATTCATCAATATTCAAAAATGAGATTTTATTCACGAGCACTGAGGGGAAAAAAAGAGTAAAAAAATTCCCCAAAAATTTTAGTTTATTTTTCATGAGCAAATTATATTTCTGGAAAAACAACATACAGAAAGTTTGAAAAAATTTTTTTTTAAAAAATTTTTTAATTTTTGGGGGAATTTTTTTAATTTTTTTGGGGGGAAAATTCGGGACTTTTTGTCGATCTTATTTTTTTGGAATTTTTTTTCTGGGCGATTTTTTTTTATTTTTTTAAATGGAACTAAAAGATCGATAAGCATTTCCTAGGAATGAAATCCGACCTTATTTACATTTGTCACTGATTTGTGAATGTAGGATTTTTTAAAAACCCCGGGAAAGCCCTAAAACCAGGGTCCCTTGGGGGAAAAAAGTTTGATAACTTTTCAATTATTGAAGAATTTTCCATGTTCACTTTGTATAATATATTATTGTATAAATCTATGTAGGTACTGGAATGTCATCATCATTAGATAATATTTAGTTGGGGAAAACTTTCTTTAGTTGTTCAATGTGTAAGCTTATTCATAGAATGACTTGAATTTAATGACCGTTTCTGAACCTACAAAAATAAAAATGACTTAAACAATGTCCCATCTTATAAAAATTTTTTTTTTAAGAAATATAACTGATTTATTTTAAAATTTTTTTTTGTTTCTTTGGACACAATGGGAAATAATTAGCTGAGTTTCTCACAAATTTTTTCCCCCTTTTTTTAGCCCCCATTTAATTGGACCCGGGGTTTTTTTTCCCAAATTTTTCCCCCTCCACACACTCATCATTATCAGAAAATACCCTAAACCCCAAAAAACCCTTTACCAATGAAAAATTTTTTTAAAAAAACGACTTGACTGACCATAGAACTACGGTTGATGAGCATAGAGCGCAATCATAGAAACTGACAATGTTGATCTGGATTAGCGATGCGTAAAGTTAATTGTTAAATTTCCGGTAGCCATTATAAAAATTACCTGCATGAGCGCTATTGTTCCCGCACTTCGAGCGGTGATTTGTCGGTTTATTTAACGATAACTACGTAATTGTGTTTGCGTAC
>JARQZK010000336.1:0-24800 GCA_030704885.1 Cynegetis impunctata | reverse complement strand
TTTTCTACTACAAAGATCCTTAAAACTGAATGTCATAAAAGAAAACGTGAAATCCAAGAAATGATATATATAAAAAAAAAACCTGAATCCATAAACGACAAAATAGATATAACTGGGCTCAGTAAAATTTATTACAATATATTAACCACATAAAAACACGCGGCATTACTTAGAGATGCGGGTGATATGAACAATGATGCATTGATTTATCAGTCTTCCAGATCCAATCATATAGGTACAACGTGCATTAGAGATATGATCGTTTTATTTAGGTGTTAAAAGATCTCAAAGTGAAAAGTAAAACTATAATTGTTCGTTTCTGTCAAGTTTAAATTTTGTGAATGTGGTTTATGATATGTTTATGGTAAGATATGAACCTGTAAAGTTATTGTTAAGCATGATTTGTGTATTTATTTATTTTAGCGATGACATGACATATTATGTAAATTTGATAAAGGTTAAAATAGTAACCGAAACGTTATTAGAACAATTTCAACATCATTTCCGTTTTAAACTGAACCAGAATACCCAATAAAAGAATTATTTACTATATATATATATAAATATATATATATATATATATATATATATATATATATATATATATATATACATATATATATATATATATATATATACTTATATAATGTTTGAAATAGGTTCAAATTATTTTGATTTTGAAAAGTAAAAGAATAGGGTACTATTTATCTTTTTTTCAATTTTTTTTTTCTTCATTTACTATTTACGTGCTATTTAGTCCAATATCAACAGTCAGGTCTGTTTATATCAGATGGAAAGGGAACCACAGAAACCTTCACCCATTTAATGTACAAAATTGGTTTAAAATATTCGATTGTTGGATTTGTCTTTAAAAAGACATTACTTGTAATTTTGGAGATCACATGTTCTAAATTATACACTTTTCAGAAAAATTGAAAATTCTAGATGTCTAGATTTTGTCGAAGAAGATGAGTTGTTACGCTTAGAGTTTGTTTGTTGAATTATTTTGTCTTGATTTACGTTGTTTCTTAAAAAAATTGAAGAATTAAATCTGCGTATATTGAACTTAATTGGTTCATATCTGTTCTATCATTTATGACTTTATTTAAATTTTTTTGAATATGTAACATTTCTAAAATTTCTCTGCGTATTTGATCTTTCTCTATTTCTGAAATTTTCGTGCTATTAGAGTTGAAACTATGATTCTCATTATTTTTATGTTCGATTAGTGCTGTGGTTTGTGTTTTGGTATATTTGTGTGCTTTCAATCTTTCTTCTAAATTTTGAAAAGTTTGTCCAATATATGATTTATTACAAGGTATACTATAAACAACATGAGATTTTTGCAGAAGAGGTGTTTTACTTTTTAATTTAGAATATATTTGTTTTATTTGAAAACAATAAACCTTATGGTTTTTGAAATATCTCGTATTTTGTGAAAATGTAGTATCAATTTCAACGCTTAAACTCTCAACTGGTGTTCTCTTGTTTATAACAAAATTAATGATAAGGCCTACTAACTAAATGAGACAAACTTTATGTCTTACTTTACATTAGCTTTACATTAGAGTTATATACATAATGTTTTCCAATAGATTGACTAGGTTAGGTTATTTGCATGATTTTTTTCAATGCTTTGGTTTTTTAAAATGAAAATGAAAATGCTCTTCATTGTTATAACTGTTTTGAAAGCTAACTCAAATTCTATTGTTCCGGCAGTATTAGCGAGAGCAAACAAAATTATTTCAGTCAATCGCAATACATAAGCAGGAAAATATAGAGCAAATATTAGATTGTCAGGTTGCATAGAAATAATTTAAATTAATGTAATACCGTAATTATATCATTTTAGTGAATTTGTGAAATATCGCCTTCATTATAAATGAATAAAGTAGTTTTAATGATACATATGATATTCCTGACGAAGTTGTGAAGTTAGCGGGAGCCGACAGCTCAAAACTTCTACTAGTATAGTCCAGACTACTATAATAACGAAAAATATGATGAAATTGATAGTTGGAGGTCTCAGAAAAAAATATTTGAGGTATCAAAATCCGTCATCCTTACATCCAAAACTTATAAGTCGTCAACTCTGTGGTCGAAGTTTTCTATGTTGAAATGAACTTCAGCTGTCAACTCAGCAAGGAACATACGTGTAGGTAATTGTCCCAAAGTGAAGGTATTTATTAAAATAAAAACTGTGGGCTATAAGCCGAAAAAGGCGAACGTTTTTAAAAAAGAATAAGTAGATAAATTTTTGCTTGATGCTGCCGATGAGGAAATTGTATTTATGAAAGTAGTTATGATTATGAGATTGTAAGGCGCCTGTCGCCGGGTCGAACTTTCTGAAATGACAAAACATTATGCTAACGACAAGGACTCTTATATAATTGTTAATTTTCCTAATTTTCCAAAAGCTACAATCCAACAAACTTTCGTTGTTTCAAATAACAATGAACACAAATTTGAACCATCTTAAATTTGACGTATATATTACTGCGACCTTAGATAGCACAAAACAAAGTAATCGGAAGGAATACTTCTGCAAAAACATTTTGAGTGTATGCATCATTTCGTAGATTACTCAATACCGCAAAATGTACTGGCGAAAACACTGTAGGAACAAGCTATACTACTTATCTCATAGTTCTGAAAGAAAGAATATCATTTATGTCTGAAAAGTCAAACACATTATAGTAAATGGGTTACTTGATCCAACAAAAAAACAAGATGATGCAGATACAGCTATCTAATATCGGAAAACTATATCACAGTACAACAGTTCGATTCATAGAGCAGATGAAAACTGCAAAAAGTACTGTTACTCGAAATACATATAAATGCGTTATTTTTGATGAATTTCAGATGTCAATAGTAGGCTATTTTCGAACAGAATGCAAAAATAGCTATTTATGATATGAGTGTTGAAAGTGATGTTTCATTTTGTGAGGGAAAAAGTTTGTGAAATGATCGGAGCGTAGTGGAGCGAATTGAACAATTTCACGAACAAAATGAAATCACTTCAAACACAAATATTATACAATTTTTTTTGTGTAACCGCCCTATTTTGATCATAAAATAGGTGAATTTGAAATGACATTAAATTTCAAAATGCATTTTCAATCAATTTATTATATAATTATTTGTATATTAATTTACATTTTTGCTGAGCGTATGTTCTAATAGAACGAGCTCATTAGGAGACCCCACTAGACTGGAGGCTTCACCATAAAAAAAAAATATTCAAGTAATCACAAGGTTGTTGTGAATGGCCAACGTCGTCAACGCTACGGTTACTAACAAATGCTTGTTTGCAATAATGAAAAAGACGTTGTCATTTAAATTGCGTTTTTGTCCAATGTTTCTCTTTGGTTCTTGATTGCTCAATATATTTGTCGATAGTGGAATAGTTAATAAAAGTGTTGATTTGGTTGTTCCTGTGGATATTGAAGAGTCAGCAAGAAGAGCAATTTTGGAACTTTTGCCAAAAAATCAGTTCAGCAGTACGATATTGCATATACCAATTTTCTGGCCTGGTGTAAATTGAAAAATGTAGAAGGGAACTTCAGCAAACCTGCTTTCTTAGCATACTTACAAAAAAAATATGGAGCTCATCAACTTTATGGAGCAAATTTTCAATGATCAAGACAAGCGCCCTTGTTAAAAATGGTGTTGATGTTAGTAAATATTTCAAAGTAATAGCATTTATTCTAAACGGAAAAGTGAAGGAGATCGTCCCAAAAAATCGAAACTTCTCACAAATGAACAAGTTGAAAAGTTTTTAAACGAGGCACCAGATGAAAAATACTGGATGGTTAAGGTTGCAACTATTTTTGGATTATTTGGAGCCTGTCGGCGTGAAGAATTGTGTAATTTATTAGTAGAAGATATCGAAATAACAAATAAATCATTATTATCATCTGATTTCATTATAAGAATATGGAGTGTTGAAAATATTTTTAACACGCTTCCATGTAAACAATCACTTTTAACACTGTCGGCTGTTATTAAAAGTGTCACTTTTAATGGCAGTTGTACAAAAATAATTTTTTGTGCAGGACGTCCAAAACAGTTTGGACCTACGTTGTTTAAATTCATGTAATGTATAAAACTCATCATTTTTATTTCGATAGTTTCTTTTGGAATACTTGATCAAATTACTTTTCATGTAAAAGTTACAAGTTTTATTGTTCTCTACTTCGCAATTTTTATTTCCATTGATATCATCACTGAAAATACTTTTCCAGTTTTCACTATTTCTTCCACGGACTGATACATATAGCGTTCTGAAACATCTGTTGATTGTGAATGCTGGTAGATATATGAATTGCCCTAAAACAGTTTGTATAATGTGCTTTGAAAAATTCCAGTTTTCAATCAATTCTGCATATTAGCTTCAATTGATTCATCCGAAATGTGTGTATTTAATCTGAAAGTATTATCTAGTGAAATCACTTTATAGTACAGTAAATAGAGACACAAAAATGGCATTTACTAAAAAAAATACTTAATGGATGAAATTTTGAGGGGGTGTTCGGAGGCATGTCCTGAGTCTAAAACAGTGCTGAATCGTAGATTGCAAGAACAGGTCTACTGCATAAAATCTTCTTAAGACGATCAAGCGATGTTGCTTGCTCCGAAGTCCATTCATATTTGGCGTCTCTTTTTGTGAGTTGCGTTAACGATCTCGCAATTTCAGCAAAATCTTCAACATATTTTCGGAAGTAGCTCGCTAGTCCAAGAAACTGACGGACTTCGTGAACGTTTTTAGGAGTCGGAAAAGCTTGAACTGCCGAAATTTTACCTATAGCTGGACGGACACCTTCCTCGCTGATTTCATGTCCCAGATATTCAATGGTTCTTTTGAAGAAGTGACATTTCGATAAACGTAGTGTAAGGTTTGCTTGTTGCAACAGTTGTAATATGGACTCTAAAGATTCAAGCCCTGAAGACACATTACTCGATGGAACCAAAATGTCGTCCGAGTAAGCAAGAGCAGTGGTAAGTCGTAATGAACCCAGTATTTAATTGACAGCTCTCTGGAATACAGCAGGAGCATTGACCAGCCCAAACGGCATCCTCACATATTCATAGTGTCCATCCGGTGTCACGAAGGCTGTTTTCCCAAAAGAGTCTTTCGCTATAGGTATCTGATGATAGCCATGTCGAGTGTAGTAAAGAAGGTGCAATTCTTTAATCTTTCCAAGTGATCATCTACACGGGGTAAAGGGTAACAGTCCTTCATAGTTCTGGAGTTCAAAGCTCTAAAATCGACACTAATCCGAACCTCTCCATGTTTCTTCTCAACTAAAAGAATCGGGCTTGCATATGGGGAATTTGACTCACGAATTATGTCATTTTCTAGCATGTCTCGTACATTATGTCTAACCAGTTCTCGTTCACTCATAGAAAGACGGTAGGGTCTGTACGTTACCGGTCTATCGTCGTTCAAGAGAATTTTCATTTCGACATCCCTAACACATCCTAACTCCGATAAAGTTTCAACGAAACAATATATTATTAAGCAATAATAGTAAACTTACCATAACTTGAGTTCACGGTAAACGTCACGTACCCAATATGGTTCGGTGGAATGGTCACATCCTTGTCCACGTACATCTTAATCTTGCTAGGAGGGAGCTCGTCAACTTCCGGTAAAGCCAGAATATTGGTCCTAAACAATCTCAGCTTGTCGTCCTTTAGAACAAGCACCACATCGGGATGATTTAATACGGTTTGACTAATCATCAATGGCACAGTTTGTACGTCATCCGGAACAATAAGCGCAGGAACAGTCACATCAATCAGATCCACTTCGATGTTGACTTCTGTTGAACCCAATGCATAAACACTACCGCCAGCATAACCACTAATTAGAACATTGCAGGGTTGCCATTTAACACCACAAGTATTAGCAGTTGTCGCACGTATTGCAACTACTGCACAACCCGTATCTACTAATCCTTTACATGCAATTTTATTTAACTTACATGGCATTACATAACATTTTTCAAAATTTTTATTTGCTGTCTTGCATAATAGAGCTGGTTTTACAGTCTTAGAATGATACGATTTCGTAGTGAGATCGTTTTTCTTATAACACTTTTCGGCCGGGTGACCCAGCTTTCTACATATAGAGCATTCAAGTCTGTTGTTGTGACGATCTTTGGCAATATGACCTCGTTTCCCGCAATTAAAACAATTACGATTTATCCCGTTCAATAATTTTCGTTCATCGGAGACGTTTTCTCTTTTGAAGGAAATTTTATTGTCCCTACCATGTTTTTTGTTAACATCACTGCATGATGTAGACGCCAACGCAGATAAATAATCCTTAAAAAGATTCATTGTATCTGCCGGCTTTTGCACCATTTTGTATTGCTTGATCATTTATCCCGTCTACTAACATCGCTACGGCGTTTTTATCTTTTATTTCACATGCCCGCAATAATTCAGTTTTATTAAAGTAATATTCAGTCCACGTATGGTTAAGTGCTTTTACCAAATTGATCATTCTTTTCAATGTCGATGGAAAGTCGTGGTGCTCTGGAAATGCGTTATGAATCATGGTTTTCCACTCTTCCCATGTGTGGTCGTAACTACCCAAACTGTTATACCAAGTGTGGAGACCGGCGATTATGAAAGAGGAGTCATAGGCGGTGACTCACGAGAGGTGTTGTGATAAATCCGGTCGGTGAAGCTAGGTAGTATGATTCAGGTGGCGAGCGTAGATAGTGTTCGTTAAATAAGTACCTAATCCGTTATTATTATAGTTATTATAAATTAATAAAAGAAATTGTATAAAGAGTGTGTTTATGTGATCACCCTGGGGTACCACAAACTGGCGACGAGGTGAAACACAACCAATAAATACCGATATTGAATAAAATAAGTTATAGAAATGGGTGACTCCTCAGGCATCAAACCATTCTTCGCCGAGAATTTGGATAAAGCACTCATCCAAAACGAGTGGGAAAAATGGCTTAGATCACTTAAACTGTACTTGGCATCGGAAGAAATTGTTGATCCAGTGAAGAAAATAAATAAATAGTTACATATCGGGGGAACACAGCTTCAAGAAGTTGCATACAACTTACCAGGTGCAGTTGAAGAAGTCGACCCAGAGACACAAACTGACGTTTTCAAAACCCTAGTAGAAAAACTGACGGAGTATTTTTCCCCGATTCAAAATTCCACATTTGAAAGGCATGTTTTTAGAAACCTGAAGAAGGAGGAAGGAGAAAATTTTAGTAAATTTTTGCTCAAGATTAGGCAACAGGCCTCGAAATGTGCTTTTGGATCAACAGCTCAAGAATGCAGGGATATCAGCGTAAAAGATAAACTCATTGACGGGTGGGCTTCATCGGAACTGAAGGCAAAGTTACTGGAAAAAGAACGATCATTAGAGGAGACCATCGAATTGTGTAAGATACACGAGCAAGCAAGACAGCAGTCACAATCAATGACTTCAACCGACCAGGGAGCATCTGTATCTGCAGTTAATAAAATAACTTGGACTAATAGACGAACACAAGGAAATTATTGCACACGGTGCGGAAAGCATGGTCATCAGTCCTTCTCTAACCAGTGCCCGGCAAAAGATTCCAAATGCTATAAATGTGGATCCCAAGGACATTTTTCGGCATGTTGTCGCACGAGAGCTGACAAAAGAAAGCCCAGCTCTTCAACAGGTGCAATGACCAAGCGAATAAAATACAATTCACGGGTCCATTTTGTGGAGGGGGTCGAAGACGAGGAACCTGAAACGAATACCCCAATCAAAAGCTTCGATTGTTTCAAAATTGATGAGATTCGCCAACACAGTAGCCCAGAAGCAAGAGAGGAGCTTGTTCAATGTATAGTAGGAGGGGTACCCTTAATACTTCTCATCGACTCAGGATGCGGGGTAAACATAATCAAAATGCAAGACTGGGAGAAACTAAGAAGTCAAGAAGCCGGAGTGTGGAATGTAGACACAAAAAGAAATGACCAATTGAAACCTTATGGAGCTGGAGAGCCCTTGAAAATAAGTCATCGATTTCAAAGCACTGTGGCAATTCCAGATAAAACAAGTATCCTTGCTAACTTCTACGTAGTGGAGGACGGAGATGTTTCACTACTAGGTAAAGAATCAGCACTGAAGTTGGGTGTGCTGAAAGTAGGTCTAATGGCAATGGTAAATAATACCACCAAGCATACCACTTTTCCTAAAATAAAGAACATCAGCGTCAAACTATCGATCGATCATGAAATCAAGCCGGTCAAACAACCACTAAGAAGGATTCCGATTTCAGTTGAAGGGCAAGTGGAGAAAAAATTGAAACATCGAACACGTAACTGGACCAAGCGAATGGATATCTCCCATAGTCGTGATTTTCAAACCTGGAGGAGATGTCCGATTATGCGTTGACATGCGAAAAGCCAACGTGGCAATACTAAGAGAGAACTATCCTTTGCCGACGTTTGAGTCATTTATGACAAAATTGAAGAACGCACAATTCTTTTCAAAACTAGACCTCGTCAGCGCTTATCATCAGCTAGAGTTACATAAAGATAGTCGAGCCATTACCACATTCATCACTCACAAGGGAATGTTCAGATACAAAAGACTCATGTTCGGCGTTAACTCAGCGCCAGAAATATTCCAACGAACCTTGGAGGGAATCCTATCCCCCTGCGAAAACTGCTTGAATTATTTAGACGATATCATTGTATTCGACAGTACCGAGCAGGAACGCAACCGAGGTTTGGCAAATGTACTCGACGTACTTCACAATCATAATATCTTGCTCAACGACAATAAATACTTGAAGAAAGTTAAAGAGGTTAAGTTCCTGGGACACAAGCTGTCCGCGGAAGGTATTGATGCAGACGAACGAAAAGTCGAATCGATCATAAATTTCAGACCACCTACGACAAAAGAAGAAGTGAGAAGCTTCTTAGGCCTAGTAAACTATTTAGAAAAATTTATTCCGGACCTGGGAACCACTACGGAGCCCCTTCGACAACTGATGAAACATGAAGCAAAGTTCACGTGGACTGAAACCCATCAGATATCCTTCAACAAACTGAAGAAGGCATTGGCCAAACTTCCGACTTTATCTTATTACGACCCAAATTTTCGCACACGTTTAGTTGCTGATGCAAGTCCAGTGGCGTTAGGGGCGGTGCTGTTGCAATTTAATGATCAAGAATGCCCCCGTGTGATCTCATTCGCTAGCAAGAGTCTCTCTGATACGGAACGCAGATATTCACAAACGGAAAAAGAAAGCCTGGCTCTAGTTTGGGGCGTAGAAAGATTCTATTTCTACCTGGCCGGATTAGACTTTGAGCTGGTAACAGATCAGAAACCCCTCGAAGTAATTTTCAAACCGTCGTCCAAGCCCCCTGCTCGTATGGAACGTTGGGTGTTGAGACTTCAATCATTCAGATTCAAAATCATATACCAATCGGGCAAATCAAACATTGCAGATTCAGTGTCCAGCTTGTGCCAGATAGCAAAAGAAGGATCGTTCGACCAAGAAAGTGAGGGACATATTTTCACAATAATCGAAAAAAGCATACCAAAAGCCTTGAGCATTTCGGATATCGTAACTGCCAGCAAAGAGGATGATGAAATTAAAGTAGCTGTTGGGAAAATCAACGAGGAGTATCGGGAAGCAACAGAGAAGAACATATATTTCTCGTTTCGTTGGGAACTGACATCGTTAGGACCGATGATACTACGAGGGAACAAAATCGTAATTCCCCAGGCCCTACGACAGCGGACTCTCGAACTAGCACACGAAGGCCATCCGGGAGAGACCGTGATGAAGAGAAGGCTGCGGGCAAAAGTATGGTGGCCAGGGATTGACAGAGAAACGGAAAAATTTGTGAAACGATGCAGGGACTGCCTGACAGTTACACAACTCAACAGACCTCCGTTTATGTCCAGACACAGATTCCCAGAAGGCCCATGGCAGTACTTAGCCGTCGATCTCATGGGACCACTACCAAACCAAGAGATGGTGTTTGTAGTAATAGACTACTACTCCAGATACCAGGAAATAAAATTCTTGAAACAAACTACCTCTAACATAATAATCAGGCATTTAACTGAGATATTTTCAAGACTGGGTTACCCAAAATCTATCCGAGCAGATAATGGGCGCCAATTTGTTAGCCAAGAATTCAAGACTTTCTGCAAAGATAACAATATTACCCTGATGCAAACTCCCCCATATTGGCCGCAGGCGAATGGAGAGGTGGAAAATATAAACAAGTCCATCCTGAAACGGCTTCAGATTGGTTATTCAAACGGAAGGGATTTGCAGAATGAATTACAAAAATTCACGTTGATGCATAACGTCACACCACACGGCACTACGGGAAAGTCACCATCGGAACTGATGTTTGGTCGTAACCTGAGGGACAAAATACCATCAATCACGGACATAGATGCAGAAAATATCAACGAAGAAGCGAGAGACAGTGATATCCTTAAAAAGCAAAAAGGAAAAGAGAAAGAAGACATAGCAAGAAGGGCAATTGAAGACAACATACAGACAGGAGACAAGGTACTAGTTAAGAACATGGTGGTAGCAAATGAACTAGTCCCTAGATTTGACAAGAAAGAATATGAACTGCTGAGACGGGAAGGTAACTAGTTAACCTTAAACAGGGATAATAAAATGGTTAAGCGCCATGATTCTCATACCAAGAAAGTATCACAAGAAAAATCTACAACATCGGAAATGGATCAAATGGAAGCCGACCAGGGTTCTCAAAACACAACCATCACAGACCCCAATCCACCAACCGAGCGACCCTCTCAATCCAGAGTTGAGCCGCTGAAGCTTATAAGGAAGGAGGAATTGTGGAGACCGGCGATTATGAAAGAGGAGTCATAGGCGGTGACTCACGAGAGGTGTTGTGATAAATCCGGTCGGTGAAGCTAGGTAGTATGATTCAGGTGGCGAGCGTAGATACATCGATACAATTGATATTGAAGTGTTCGTTAAATAAGTACCTAATCCGTTATTATTATAGTTATTATAAATTAATAAAAGAAGTTGTATAAAGAGTGTGTTTATGTGATCACCCTGGGGTACCACACCAAGTTTTCGCTTAACCCTTAAAACGGGACTGCATATTATAAATAGTAAGTTTTTCGTCCCAATTATTAATTGCTTTCAATTGTTCGATTTTATCAAGCCATTTTCTTGAACTTGCTCCCAAAGAATCCGGCGAAAACTCTGGAATGCAATCGGATCTAATATTATTTGAATTTGTTTGTGGTTCATGTGCCAAAAGTTCCTTGATAACGTTTTCCAAATTCAATTTTTTTATTTTGGTCATTTACTAATGTATTTTCCGCAGACGAAGCAATTAAATTAGTACTCACGGAAGTTCTACGTAGTGGTGTACGTGACGGGCTTGGGGAACGTTTCTTTGACTTACGTTTCGGTTTTGCATTTGATTTTCGCTTGTATCTACCATAATCGCTTTCACTGTTGGAATCCGATGACGATGACGATATCACATGTCTTTTCCTTGAACTTTTCCCCATTTTCACTTTCCACTTAACTCACTACTTAAATTTAACTTTTACTGATTTTTTTTTCTATTTAACTATACTGAATACTACTACACTAAATAACTACCACTAATTTAAGCCTCTTCGAATAGAACGTTATATCTCACCGCTGCAATATTAGAGAATATTCTTATTCTTCGGAATAAAACAACCTTTTCAATTCGATAACGCTATAATGACTGACCTAAATTTCTCACAAAGAGCGGTGACTATTCTATTAGTCACTCACAATTACATAACATTATAATCAATGATAAATATTTCGTATTTTTAAAATACGGGATAAATTAGAATTTAAGCTAACACTATTGAGCATTTTTGAATACCTACAGGGTGATACACTTTTGAGGGTTGTACCCAATTCAACCCTCTCGAACTTTCACGCGTGCCGCCTCTGCTTTCAAAAAAATATTAATTTGAATTATCCCTTCAATTTGGATACGTTTTGCTCTCTTGTATGTTTTTCGAAAACTGCACGGATGTCGAAATAAATGCCAAACATAATTGACTTGTGATGAAACTTCATTTATTGAACACATTTCATTTGACATTTATTAGTTAACGAATGAAAAAATTACTGATTTTGAATTTGAATTGAAAATTGGTAAACATATCACACTTTAATAACTGAATATTTGGGGCTATCAAGAATTTTTGAATACCTACAGGGTGATACACTTCTTGCGGTCGTACCCAATTTAATCCAGTGAATAGGGGAGGATTACCTTATGAACGGTCTGGTAGTTCTGAATTTTTGATCTGATGCAGAATGCACAATTTTTTCCGTTCCGTGCCAGCCGCCATATGGAATGAACATAACAAATCTGCACTTTCTATAGATGTTCGCATATATCTTCGCAAAGCTTACTACGCGATTACACTCTAAACACAAAGGTTTTGAAAAAAGATTTACAGATTTTGTGGTTTTCAATATTTTAAAGATTGTACTCTGGATATTTGCGCTTAGAACAAAGCTTTTAGTCTAAAGAAGAGAGCAGCTCCTAATTTTTCACGTACACAGGATGTTCCACTTATTTTGCAACTATCAAACTGTCGATATTGATGAACAAATTGAGACTTTCTACGCCTACGAGAGGAAATGTGTTGGCCATTAATGCTTATGATTTACATGTACCTCTTATACAGGGTGTCACAATTTGTTTTAATTAACAGTTTTTTATTTTCAATGAGACAGAAGAATTTCACGGTTTGAAGAAGATGAATGTTAGGTTTCACGGGTTTCAGTAATACAGAGTGTCTACTACAATGAAATTTTAGATTTTGTCATATTTCTTTCACCAGTAGGTATACAGTAAAATTAGTAGGTACCTGCCTCATGTGCAGTGCGCTGTAACATAATGAAAACTCAAGTAGAAAAGGTATGAACTCCAAATTCAAGCCAAAACTAATAACTTGCGTTTTTCAAATACAATGGGCAGTCACAATAGTCAAAAAAGCAATACGCCCTTGTCTCAAATTTTATGTTCACCCCGTGCATAGGTAACTAATTTCCCTACAAATTTGATTCTGTTGCTTGTTTTCCTGGAATAGGCCACAACTAAATTACAGCGTTCAGTAAGAAGTTTGACAAATTTCCAGGAAATGCGAATTTTCATTTTTTTTTTTTAAAGTGCAAATCTCTGTAACCATCGGTCGAAGAATCCAAATTTGAACCGTAAATAATAGAAAATTTCATTCTTCACAGCATTGTGTCGAAATCTTCTGTAGCTAAAATGCACCAGAAAGAAAATATAAGCAAAAATATAAAGAAAGTGCAGATTTTTTTTGGGTTCATTCAAAATGGCGGCGGGCGCAAAACGGCAAAAATTATGCATTCTGCGTTTCAAATACCTACTAACTAACCATCCTAGACACCAGATCAAAAATTCAGAACTACCGGGCCGTTTGTAAGGTAGTAAGGTAGTTTGTAAGGTAGTAAGGAAGTATTCACTGGATTGAATTGGGTACGACCCCAAAAGTTTATCACCCTGTAGATATTCAAAAGTGCTTGATAGCCCCAAATATTCAGTTATTGAAGTGTAATATGTTTACCAAATTTCAATTCATCAGTAATTTTTTCAGTCATTAACAAATAAAAACATACAGGAGAGCAAAAAGTATCCAAATTGAAAGGAGAATTTAAATTGATATTTTTTTGGAAGCAGTACAAGTTTGAGAGGGTTGAATTGGGTACAACCCCCAAAAGTGTATCACCCTGTAGGTATTCAAAAATGATCAATAGCCTCAAATATTGAGCTATTGAATTGAAATAGGTGTGCCAAATTTCATTCAATTATTTTGAAAATTGTAGGAGGAAACTTAGAATAAAACAGAAAAATATAAAACTTTGGTATCCTGTATTTCAGAAATGGAGCTCCTAATCATATATGTTTATATGAGATTTTCGTCATAAAACAATGTTTTTTACAAGATGTTAAAGTCCTGCTACAAGAAACTGACTCACCCTGTATTTATTATATATATATATATATATATATATATATATATATATATATATATATATAATATATATATATATATATATATATATATATATATATATATTATATATATATAATATATATATATATATATATATATATATATATATATATATATATATATATATATATATATATATATATATATATATATATATATATATATATATATATATAATCACACACAGGGAGTCGCACCGGGAACGGAATCAATCGATATAGAAAAAAGTACGAATCAGAAAATTCCGAAAATTTAGATGATTTCTAATGTCGGTGTGGCCAATCCAACTGAAATAATTACAAGCAGCTGGCAATTCCGCTTATACCGGAAGTCGATACCAACTTGCTTATTTCAAATAGAACAGCCTAAACGGTTTTCGTCGTTACATTTCGTCAACTTCAAACCGCGAGAACTTGTTTAAGTCAAATGGAACACCCTGTATTTTTTTACGTCAAGTTGTGTAAAATTCAATTTCTTTTTTTCTGATATTAGCATTGTAGGGGTTAAGGTTACAACTTTTTGAAATATTTGTGATTATTTTTTAACTCGAGGGACCTACAGTTTTACGCCGGTTCCGAACGGCCAATGGGCTAGTAAACTATGTACATTACCCAACAATTTTTAATCATATATAACCTCTAAATTTCCGACATACACAACACCCAAGATTTTATTAGAAATTCATGAATTGTTGTAATCATTTCATCAAAATAACCATGATGGATGAAACTTATCGCATGTCAAAAAATGCCAGCACGTTTAAATTACCTATACTCACGAAGACTTTTCAAATTTGTTTATTATTTATATAGAATGTAACTAGTGAGGGGCTCCCCCGCCTATTAAATAAATCCGTGAAAACTATAGATCGATGAAAATATAGTTTCCCGAACCACGATGAGTGCAAAGCCCGTCCCTGCCTCTTTCGAACGGTACGCGACACGTCGAGTGCTGAGCCCGTCCCTGCCTCTGTCGAACGGGCGCGCCATCTGCTCGCTGTCAATTTCGATTTCGTGCGGTATCGGCTAGATGCTACGACCTCATTGGGACTTGCCGTGCCGAAACTTCTCGATAGAATTCAACCCGTCCAACTATCGGCTCCAAAGGCGGTCACGTGAATTCGAATTCATGTGACGCGAAAATAGTTCTTAAGCGTCGGGAATGCAGCGGTTTTAGCAAATTCCGGAGAAGCGTCAAACTTCAAACGTTCGATATCGAAGATCGGCATCTCGGATCGAGGCGAGACGTAGCTTAAGCACTACGGAAAGGACGTGGGCGATCGACGGGGCCGATCTCCTTATCTCGGCTTCATAAGTTAGCCAAAATGCGGCCTTCGGCCGCCTGCATTTTGGGAAGTCGAATTTGGCAAACCAATTATTTATTTAGTATTATATATAAAGTTATATCAGGAACGTGCAGCACATTTGCTACTCGATATCCAGAAAGACAGAAACCGTCACCAAACACTGTAAAACGCATACTGGAATATTTTAAAAATTGTGGCTCTGTCAAGGCAAAAATTCGAAGAAGAAAGCCTGTTGTTGATGACGAAAACATAGAAATTGTTATTCTGGGATATTTTCATGCATTTCCAAGGATGTCATTTAGACAAGCTGCTCTGGAATCGGGACTATGCAGAATTTTTGTGAGTTCATTCTAATAAGGTGACGATTCTTATTTAGGAAATATTATATGGACAGATAAAGCAAAATTTACCAAAAATTGACTTTTTAATAGACACAATTTGCATTACTGGAGTGACAAATCCCCATATGTTCAGAGAGCGAAACTTTCAGAACAGTTGGAAGTTCAATGTTGACTTAAGAAATGATGGAGTGGTGGCATTATAATTTCATCAGAAAAATTTAAACGGTAATTTAAATTTTCTCTTCTGATAATATGTATAGGTGAATTTTTGTTTTTTTTAGATGAAAGATATCTGAATATCTTACAAAATATTGTATAATAAATATTTAGAAAATTTGCCTCTCGCCGAATATAAAAACATTTTTTATCAGCACGACGGTGCTCCCCCACATAACGCATATTTAATTAATAATTATTTACAAGACATTTTTCATGATCAATGGATTGCCAATAATGGACCTTTCTTATGGTCTCCTCGCTCGCCCGATTTATCAGTTCTGGATTATTCCATTTGGGGAACTATTAAAAATAAAGTTTCTGACAGCCCATTAACAATCATTGACGATTGTATGCAGAGAGTAAGAAATGCTTTTCAAAATATATCACAGGATTCAATTAGAAGAGCTACCCATGAGGAACTAATCCGAAGGGGCGAAAAATGTGTCGAGGTTCGAGGGCGGAATTTTGAGCATTTATTAAATTAAAATGAAATGATATTTTAAATTGATTTTATCTCGGCTTTTTTAGTGCACGCCATATCTTCAATTCGATTAATACGCATGTAACAGTGTTAGTGTTATTTTCCGTTTGGATATCGAGTACAAATGGGCTGCATGTTCTTGTTATTACTTCATCACAATAAACAAATTAGAAAGTTTTCGTTGGTATAATTTAAAGGCGCTGGCATTTTTTGCCATAAGATAATGACTGATTGTTTCTAATCATGGCTAATTTGATGAAATGATTATAAAAATTAAACTTCAAATCTGAGTTATAGCTAACTTTCCGCCATTGGAGATTCCAATGATTCGAGGGACAAACATGTCTATCAGCTCTGCATGCGTAAACTTTTGTTCCATAGTTCTCTTTCATCGAATCACATACCGCTTTGTACTCATCAATAAGCGTTGACTGAGGAGTCTTTTGAAATATTACTTGATTTATAGTAGACCTGTCATGTCTGAAGTTGCTTAGCACCTTCAATCAAATTGCGTAGAGTGAGATTTATTTCCTGTTATCTTTATATAGTACAGGAAATGAGCATTTTGGCTCGCAATTTTTTCGTCCTGCATGGAATTACGTGAAATTTTCACAGAAGGTAGGGAATAGCCCAAGGATTATTTTCTACATCAAGCCGGTGTACGCTAAAACCTTGGGGATGGTTGCCACCCCATCTTGATGGTGGAAAATTGTTTCTACATTTTAACTATAGCAATCGATGGGAAAAGTAATTCTAAGATAAGGATGTTTTTTACGTTTTCTTCGTAAAACTAATATTTTTTGATTTATTCGCGGTTGAAAGTAACAGTTTTTCGACGGAAAAATCGATGTTTTCAAAAAGTTTTTTGCTAATAGCTCAAAAACTATGCATTTTATCGAAAAACCGGTGAGAAGCAAAAGTGTAGCTTTAGAAAAAACAAACAATATTTTTTTCAAATTATTTTTTTACGACCAATACGAACCGAGATACGGCATGTTAATGGTTATTTTTTTTTCAGCCAAATGCATAATTTGAAAGATTCGAAGTCAAATAACAGAAAAAATTTGCATTTTCCGAAGAAAACTCATTGAAACTTTTTTGAAGTATTCAATTAGACCTTTCAAACTAAAGAACAAAAAAGTTTCTAGCATGAACATTAAACGACTAATGATCAAAATAATGTCGGTACCTACTTTTTTCTATGAAAAAATCAGTGAAAACAACCCCGTTACTACTCCCCTAATTGAAATTGATCCTCAGTCTTTTGTGGTTTTCTTTATATATGTATTTTCAATACACCCAAGAAATTTGACCAATTTAAAACTATTATTTTAGAAAAAATTGGAGTTTAAAAATAAAAAGATTTTTTTGCGATTTCGTATTTTTCACCCTTTCCTTCAAAATATCTCCGAATCTACCTTATTCAAGCCCTTTAAACTCACCCCATTTAAAAACTAAGGGATCTTAAGGAATTTAATTCACACGGTCTTATAGCTCCTGAAAAGCCCTACAAAATAGTCTGTGAAAAAACTCTCTATCACTAAAAATGAAGGAGCTATGTTTAAAACACCAATGAAATTTTTTTCGAAACATTCGAATAGCATGGTTCGGAGCGACAGGTAATGAAGTTCATAAAATGACAAAACCTTACAATTCTTTCGTCCAGCATCGATTTGAATGAAAATTTGGAATTAGGCTTCTTTCACCCTCTGCCGTTGTACGCTTTCTGTTATTTAAGTGTGAAAACTACCACTAATTGTGAAAAGTTATAAAATAACATTGTAAACCTTAAGATGGGTAAAATTTGGTTTGGATTAGTTAAAGAATTATTGTTTCATGCTTTAGAATATAATTTCTAATGTTTCAACCCTTAAAAATCCACCCTTGCTGGAGCTTGATGTAAAAATAAGTATCTATCTCAAACAACAATTTCATCTTACATCGATTTGCACCAAAATTTGAAATTAGTCTCGTCTCATTCTTTACTTCAAATTTTATATGTCATGGACAGTGTTTATTTTTGAAGGGTGAAAACTATTCCTAATTGTCAAAAATTATAAAATAACATTTCAAACCTTAAGATGGTTAAAATTTGGTTTGTATAAGTTGAATGATGATTGTTTCATGTTTTGGAATAAAATTTCCAATGTTTCAACCCTTATAAATCCACCCTTGTTAGAGCTTGATATAAAAAAAAATTATTTATCCTAAAAATTGATCAATGATCCTAAAGCATAAAACAATCATTACTTCACGTATTCAAACAAAATTTTACCCATATTAAGGTTTTGTTATGTTATTTTATAATTTTTTACAATAAGGGGTTGTTTTCACTTCTAAAAATAATCAACGCCCATGAGCATGATATAAAATATGAAGGTCAGGGTGAGATGATCCTAATAAGTATTTATGCAAATCGATGAATGACGAAATCCTTCTTTTAGGATAAATAAATATTTTTAAATCAAACTCCAACGGAGGTGGATTTTTTAGGGTAGAAACATTAGAAATTGTATTCCAAAGCATGAAACAATCATTATTCAACTAATCCAAACCAAGGTTCTTCCATCTTAAGGTTTAGAATGTTATTTTATAAATTTTTTCAATTAAGGGTAGTTTTCACCCTTGAAACACAAAAAGCGTACAACGCAACGAAGTAGAAAATAAACTAGAGGGTTGAGTGAGCCTAATTCCAAATTTATATTTATATATATATATATATATATATATATATATATATATATATATATATATATATATATATATATATATATATATATATATATATGTATATATGTATATATGAATATATGTATATATGTATATATGTTTATATGTATATATGTATATATGTATATATGTATATATGAATATATAAAAATATGTATATATGTATATATGTATATATGTTTATATGTATATATGTATATATGTATATATGTATATATGTATATATGTATATATGTATATATGTATATATGTATATATGTATATATTTATATATGTATTTATGTATATATAGATATATATATATATATATATATATATATATATATATATATATATATATATATATTTATGTATATATATATATATGTATATATGTATATATGTATATACGCATTTACGTATATACATATATATTGTTGTTCTTTATACTGCTTTGAATAAAAATTCAAGACTTCCCTTTTAAAATGTTGTTCGTATTAAAGCAGATTTAGGAATCATAAATTAAATGGAATATCTGAAAAAATAATTGTCATTTCGAAGTTGAAGTGAATGAAACCTTTCAGGTAGGCTTGCTATAAAAGTTTCAACAATGGCGAAATTTGGTAATATCGAATTAATTTCGTAAGATAAAAGGAGTAGTCCACGCGCCAGAGCGAAAAAACACTGTTCGTAATGCAATCTTCTACATAATCAATTTGACTGTTGAAACATGTTCAGGGGTGTCCTCTGAATATAAAGCCACGTTGGCGTCATGCGGGGATAGTCGCGTTAGCCGCTATCTTGGAAAATACAATTTATCAAATATCACCGTGCATCGCACGACAAAAATAGTAGAAACCATTTTCGTAGATAATAACATTTTCTACAACTTTTATCGAAAACTTTTTTCTGTGCAATGCATGGATTTTTATTTATAGCGCTCAAAGTTTTTTCAAATTTGTTTATTGCTGAATATATAGTTAACGGTTGATATTTCATGAAAAATGGTAATAATTAAATTTGTAGGAAAAAAATTTACTATGAATTTTATCTGAAATGTATCCGTGAAATGTATACTTTAGGAGCTATAACGCTGTAAATGCCGAGTCGACGCAGAATAGCTTAGAGATTATAATTCTATATATTGACACAGGGATCGCACTCGGCTTCATTGCATTGAAGTTTTTGTAGCTGCGTCAGTTCTGTGTTCTATACTACAACTTGGAGTGAAAACTTGTGCGTTGTGTACATAAAATAGGGAAAACCAAAGCTCTTTCAACTTTGAAACGATTCTTTATTGAAGGCTGTGGAGTTGATTCAAAACAGAACTGCTAATGCTGGGGAACTTTTTTCTTTTGCGCTCTATGGTGGTGACGAATCTGAAGCGTCTATTATTTCTCTTCCATACAAATTCTTCGGAAAATTGGCGGGTAAGATGAAGCTTAATCTATCACTTTTACCTCTAACCTGAGATACGACATGTTACCATGCCTTCAGAGTCTATCAATAGGTTCAGACTTGGCTAGGATTTTACCATGAAGCGAAAAAATAGGGCTGGAAGCAGATTTCAACCGGACTTGAACCAGTTCGAACTCCTATGGGTCCCGCACCATCAAATTTACTACAAATAATCTCTACCACATGCACCAAAAACTGCGGGGCTGTCAGTGGATGCCGAGAAGTTGGATTAAAATTTTTGTTCTAATTATAGTAGACAAACTTCGACAATGTGCCTGATGCAGAGGATGCCATCGAAGTGACCCGAGCAACACTGCTTTCTGCATTCTGAGCGTCAATATATCGGCTAGAGATCTGCATGCCAGAATAATTTTCAGTTCTGTCACATAGTTAGCTCTCATTCCGCCTAGAGAACCTATGATTAATACGATCATCCTAACCTTATGCCCTGGGTATAGTGTCCTCAGCTCGAACATAAAATCTCTGTATTTTCCCCTTTTCAGTTCTTCTTTCATCACCACATTATTTTCGGCAGGGGCGAAAACTCGACAACAAACAATTATCTGAGCTCTTTGTCCAATAGGACTGTATCTGGCTTTATTGCTTGAATCTGCCGAATTGTTGGAAAAGCATAGTTCCAGTATATGCTAGTTCTATCGTTCTCAACAACCGCTTCAATTTCTAGTGGAACATATGATAGCACTGGTTCTTTGTCCATACCATAAACTTCTCTCAGATGGAAGTAGAGAATTCGGAGCGCCCCATTATATCTTTCTATATACCCTGATGGAGCATGGACTCTGTAAGCAGACAGGATGTGCATAAAAGTTTCCTGCTGACTATAGCATGCTCTGCAAGTTGTTAGGGTGTCCACTTTCATTATGTTCTCTTCATACCATCTTGTATTTATCACTCCATCTTGACAAGCCATAACATATCACTACGGTTTCGACTTAAGCCCAGATGACTTCAAAAAGGCGAAGGATAATTCTTCTGACAGGCCCTGTTCTTCCAAATTCCTGTAATATTTGGAGTGCAGATTTTTACTCATATGGTCTTCGAGTAGTGTCTTCAGTTGTGACTGTCTTATCTGCCTACCCAGTCTTTTTCGTTCGGCCGGGGTGATCGGTGTTCCTGCTAGCTCAGGCTCAATTAATATGCCGGTCATATTGAGCTTTTCCAAGGCTTTCCGTCCAGCTCTTAATAGGAACGCTCCTTGATTTCTAATTTCATGATGAGCTACCATTTTTAGAAGCGGGTCTTCACTTCTCAATATCCTTATTGCCATTTCCAAGGTTTGCTGATGGTGTTGGTATTCGAAACTTTGCAAACCCCAGCGTTCGAGGAAGTTATATTTCCTGTGTCGAGCAATTGGGATGCAGGCTCCTATTCATATTTATTACTTCTCTTGTGGATCTGTCGAGATCGAGAATTTCATTTAACGTCCAGTTAACCACCCCGAAAGAGTAAGTGACTGTCGGGACTGCCAAGCTGTTTGTAGCAGAAACCTTGTTTTTACCGGACAGCTGTGATTTTTTATTCTCATTATTATTATTATTATTTTTATTATTCAACGCAATCAATCTAATCACGGATCCGGAAGTCCGTCATTCCGTGCATAATGCATTCCGCCTACCATAAAAAAATTTAGTAATAAATTCATATTAAAAATAATATGATATAAATCAAAATAATAGTAGTATTAATAATTTCTGAACACCTAATACCAGGTGCAAGTTTTATCAAGCAATAGCTCTTAAAGTATAAATTTTACGGAAAGAAGTTTCAAATAGATTTAATGGTATATTTTATGCTCTACAAATTTGGTCATTACCACTTTTTATGTATCATCAATCATCAACTATATATTCATCAATAAACAAAATTGAAAACGTTTAGAGCGCCATAAATAAAAATCTGTGCATTGTAAAGAAAAACGTTTTCAATAAAAGTTGTAGAAAATGTTTTATCTACGAAAATGATCTCCACTGTTTTTGTCGTACGATGCACAGTTCACTAGATATTTGATAAAACGTGTTTTCCAAGATGGCGGCTAACGCGACCACCCCCGCATGAAGCCAACGTGGACATATTCAGGACACACCCCATGTTTCAACAGTCAAATCAATTTTGTAGAAGATTGCAGAAAAAAATACGCGGCGCTTGGCCTAGAGCTTTTAATATAATTATATTATTTACTCTATCGATGTATGATCAATTAATCGAATTCATACATTTTTTTATGTTAGATGCAAGTATGAATTTGCTATGCATTCTACTCTTGGAGTATAAAGTTCAAGACATACCGTTTCATTATTTTTATTAATAGTTCCGAGATAAGTTTGAAGTAAAAGATGAACTTTTCATTAATTTTATTTTACAAAAATATTTCGTATCTTTTAAAGAGTTTATCATACTCACTGTGTCAAATCAGCATCACTTGCTACACGACATAAAACCCCTCTATCCATAGAGCATTTTCCCGTAACGGGATCGGGAGGAGCTAATTTGATATAAGGAGGTTCCTCTAAAAAGGTGATTTTCAAGTGAAATTTCTCGGGTACTCCTTGAGGAGGCGTGTGACTATTTCCTGGCCAAACAATGTCTTTAATATCCAAACCTTCTCTCTGCCATGACTTCCATACTCCAATCTGCATAATTAAAAGTATATTTTAAATCAACATTACATTGCCTCATTCTGAATTCCTGAGAATAAAAGAAATATTTTCCTGTTTTAACAGAATATCAGTTAATAGTATCTTGTTGAACCCGATTTACGAATTTAATGCTGGGATCACGTTAATGAAAAAAATATCTTGATTTTAAGCCTCACATGGTCCACATGTTTCATATATTTAGTAACTATATCATTCAATCGCATTCAGGTCAAAATACTTATCTCAAGTTGAAGTAGCAACGGTAGCGTTAGCTAGCTAGAGATAAATTGATTGAAATACTTTTTCGTGAAAAAAATCACTTTTTGAATTATCATCACTTATCAGGTTGATATCTAGGCATCCAGAATGAAATTCATTTTTTCAATGAAAACAAAATTTTAGTATCAATACTTCTTTTTCCAATTACAAAAACTTTTTACTGCAAAGGCCTATACGATATTTGGGGTGATCTGATATTTGTTCATTTATAAAACTATACATATATTGTGGTACTCGTTAAGGTCGAATTTAATATTATGTCAGAATGATAAGGGCACTCAAAAGAACATGCATGTTTCACTTCATTTGAAAATCATTTGTTTACTATATCAGTTCAAAATATGCAAATGAGAAAACCAGAGAAAAAAGTCTAGTTCGTGAACATTCATATAATATTCACTGAAAACTTAACAATTTCAAATAGTGAATATATTAAATGAAGAAAATATGTAGTACTGATTTCGATAGTAGAAGTCTTGAAATCTTTTAATATTACTAATCACTATACGACATATTTTACGGACATCCTGAAAAGGAAAACCAATATGATATTTTGAGTTTCCGAGAATGTATAAATGAAAATATTATCATTGTCAAGAGAAAAATGATACTAACTAATCAGAAGAAAAAATATGATCGAAAAAAGTTCAAGTGAGAAGAACATTGAATTTCTGTTAGTTGATAATGAATTTGACTTTTCAGACTGTTAATTCAACTCATTTTAAACTTGGTAGGCTGAATCTGCTTAATATATGAATGGTATCAGTTTATTTAAATTTTTCAATGGTTTTATATTCATAATGTTTCAAATCTTATTTATATTGTTTTTGTACGGTCACAATGTTGATAATATATTGTCACGTTTAGATCGAGACACTGCACTATATTCGAAGGTTCCTAAATCTAAATGGGGGTAAATAAAATATATTACATTGTTAATACTATATTTCAATTAGATCATTTTTCGGATTTACTTACACATATTATTTTGTACAGGAATCCTCAATAATGTTAAGATTAATAAGCCTTACCTAACCATCTTGAACGGGAGCAAATCTTCGAAGTATATTAGTCCAATCAATCTAGACCAAAAATGGGCAATCAGAGGAACTAAAAATACTAGTTCGAATTTTTTTAGAAATGTGTAGGGAAGGGTCCCCTGAACAAGGGAAAATAAAGTCCCTCCAAATCCCGGTGCCGCTAGAGGAGGGAGGTGGGTTCAAATGTTCAATTTTTCAGTTTTTCGCTTATAACTTGAAAACGGTGCATTGCA
>JARQZK010000335.1:0-24853 GCA_030704885.1 Cynegetis impunctata | reverse complement strand
AATGATTAAAGCAATATGAAATGCATCAATTTCATTTTGGAGGACTAGGTACTATTATATGTTTATAATTACCGGATATCTTTATTTCTAATATTTTAGACGCTTTTATTCACAACAATCGTGGACATTAGTTCGGGTTTCTTCGGTAATTTTCGGCGATTGCACAATAACTGGTAAGCATGGAGGAATGGTGGGGGTCGTGGAAAGTAAAGTAATGTGGGTTTCTTACCTATATGAAAAAGTTTAACATTTATGTTCGTTCGATATTTTATATAGCGTTTTTCATCTGCATAGTTCTAAAGTCGAATACTATTATTTATATTTGAAAAGCAATCTCTTATTCCATATTTCAAACCAATATGCAATTTCAAGGCTGTGTTATTATTATTTATTTCTATTTCTACAGTGAAACATTCTAAAGTATCGTATTAGCATCATAATTTTTAAACACTAGGAGATTTTGTCTATATTTTATATGAAAAGTTTTTCTTATTCAAAAAGCTGGCCGTCGTTCATCGTAATAATATACGATATTCACATCAATGATGGGGAGCGTAAAGGGTGTGTATAGGGATCGCGATAATATATATATATATATATATATATATATATATATATATATATATATATATATATATATATATATATTATACACCCGATTAACTTGAAATTTGGCTACGTAGACACCCACAAGAGAGAGGTAGGATATGCAAATCCTATTCAAAACGTATTGTACGAACGTGTTTTTACAAAAAAAATTAAATATTCCAGATGAAAAAATTTCATGAATGTTATAAAAATTGCATAAGTTATTTAATTTCGATGTTCACCAAATTGAATGCCTGGACAAAATCATTTATACAATGAATGCATGAATCATATATTCAATAACAATTTTATCCGTTTAGTATAGATGTGTGTGGGTTTTTTTTTGGCATGGCAAGGTATGTGATTGTTTAAAAGTATGCATACAATTATAAAATTATTTAATTTTCAATGTAGAATAATAGAATGAATTAATAGAATGAATTAATAATTTAACTTTATTACTACTTCATACAAAGTATGGGTTATAATTTATAATCTAAGTTGAATTAAATACATAATACTTAACTTCCTATCAATTTATTTATATAATATTGATCGTATTAGTATCATAATTTTTAAACACTAGGAGGTTTTGTCAATATTTCATATGAAAAGTTTTTTATTTAAAAAGCAGTCCGTCATTCATCGTAATAATATACGATATTTACAACTGATTTATCACACATGGGATTTAGGTTTTTTAAAAATTTATATGTGTACTCTTTTTTCCTCTAGTATGAGAGACCTGTTATAATGCATGTAAACGAATGTTCAAATTACATTTTTTTAATAATTTAGTGTTTCAAATAAAAAGGTTTGTAATTAGATAAATAAATTTTCTGTAATAAAGTTCCCTAAGTTATTTTGTTCTTCTTGAAAAATTTCATTAATCTTATAAAAATTGCATTGCAAGTTATTTAATTTCGATGTTCGCCAAATTGAATGCATGGACAAATCATTTATACAATGAATGCAGGAATTATATATTCAATAAATTATTTTTATTCACAATAGGGTAAATACTAGGATGTGGACAAAATAACATAACTCTTTTTTAACAATCTTATTTTTATTGGAATATTTACAGAGATATTACAAATATTAGAGGTATGTGTGTGTGTGTGTGTGTGTGTGTGTGTGTGTGTGTGTGTGTGTGTGTGTGGGCGTTTTTTGAGTATGGAGGACTACCATTGTGTATGATTTTTTTATTTATTCACCTGCACAAGCTCATACTTTTGGGCATTATACTCGTGTTCATCATCTGTATACACTGTTACACACTCCACACCGGTTTTCAAAAAAGACGGATCCGCAACTGCAGCCTCGCATACTGCATCAATTACCTTCCACTGACGATTACTCAGATTCTTGAAGAAATCCGAGGCCTCGTTCTTTTCTTCTTCAGCGAGAATATCTAACTCATCCTGAGTTAGATATTCCCTAATGGGCGTCATGTAGGCACCATGATTGTTTTTCTCCAATTGTATTATGACCTCAGCCATTGTTAGCTGGCCCTCTATGAATTTTGTGCAGAATTCGGCACTTGACCAATATTCGTCAGCCTTCTTCTTTGCACTCACAGGATCAATATAATCTGTATTGTATATGGATGCATGATTCGCATCCCAGCTTAGATGCATAAATAAGTGGTATAAATACAGCACTCCACTTTCGCGATCTAAAATATCGGAGGAGTAGTTGAATCCGAACATTTTTCAGCAGTTTTTCCAAGAATTTGTCTGAACTAAACAGAATGATAACCAAAACTATTGCACACTGTGTTTATATAATAGCTATCCCTACCTCCGGAATTCTATGAAATCACACGATTTCGTAAAAAGATTTGATTGAATAAGTTTTTTATAATTTCTATTGATAGGTTTATCGGTTTTGCCAATATAAATGATTAAAGCAATATGAAATGCTTCAATTTCATTTTTAAGTTATTTTGTTCTTCCATAAAAAATATTTCCAACTAAGAGAGAGAATAATTAAACTTTTTTGATTTGAATATTTAAAGGAAAAATATTTTTATTTTATTCCTGGTAACTTACATTTTTTTATCTACGCTTCAAATTGAAGTTTGTGGTATACATAAAATTAAACAGAAAAAGAAAATATGTGATCTATAATAAAAAATTTCGCATTCTGTCCAATCAAAGAAATAAAATCTGATTGATCTGACGAATTTCATTCATTTTATAGGAAAAGAGTTACTTAAGTTATTTTGTTCTTCCATAAAAAAATTTGTGAATCTTATATGACAAAAGTTCAATAAATTATTCAATCTCGCCAAATTGAATATACAAATCATTAGTAAAAGGTATCCAGGAATCATAAATTCAATTAATTATTTATATTCATATAACACCTAATAAATATTTTCTGATCTTTGTTCGTAATTACACCTGTAAAGATTTGATTGAATAACAGTTTTGATTGATAAGTTTATTGGTTTGGCCAATATAAATGATTAAAGCAATATGTAATGCTTCAATTTCATTTTGGAGGACTAGGTACTATTATATGTTTATAATTATCGGATATCTTTATTTCTAATATTTTAGACGCTTTTATTCACAACAATCGTGGACAGGAGAAGAGATATTCGCGTCAACCTTTTGTGTGTGTTTTCTTAGAAATATTATCCACGTCGAATATCTAATGTCAAGGGTGGATTTCATACGATTTACGAATTTTGGTCTAAATTTGAAAAAATTATCAATTCTCACGATCATCAATCATTAGTTAATACGGTCCTGTCTCGAACACCTGCCCTAACAAAAGAAACAATAGGAACAATAGACCGGCCACCCGCTTTTGTGAAGAGATATTCACATCAGCCTTTTGTGTGTGTTTTCTTAGAAATTTTACCTGCGCCCATTGAATAACTTATCTAATGCCAGGGGGTGGATTTCATACGATTTGCGAATTTTGGTCTAAATTTGTAAATTTTCAAGATCATCAATCATTAGTTAATACGATCCTGTGCCGAACACCTGCCCTAACAATACGAACAAAAGACCGGCCACCCGCTTTTGTGAGCATCAACCTTTTGTGTGTGTTTTCTTAGAAATACCAGGCCATGTCGAATGTCAGGGGGTGGATTTCTTACGAATTTTGGTCTAAATTTGAAAATTCTCACGACCATCAATCATTAGTTAATACGGTCCCGAACACCTGGTCTAACAAAAGACTGCACCGCACAATAGGAACAATAGACCGGCTCGAACAATAGGAACAATAGACCGGCCCTAACAAAAGAAACACCTGGCTGCACACCTGCACCCCAAACAAAAGACCGGCCATGATTTATGACCTTGAGCTGTCATCATCAATCATTTTTAATGGCTCTGGGTGCCGCCCACCTGTCATGTTTAACAATAGACCTGTCATGATTTACGACTTCAACTGAATGATTTCTACTTATATTTCAATAAGGGTATCAGTGTATCATTCTGTACGCCTTGAATTACATTTTCAAGGCGTACAGAAAATTGGTCTGCGATGAAAACTTAGGGGTCGGATATAAGGTATCATATTCTTTTGAAAATGAGAAAATTAGAACTATACCTGCACTTTGGCTGAATACCAGGTGATAATTTTTACATATCGAACAATTAATTGAATATTGCTCAAATATTATTGGATACTGAAAAAAACGGCTGAAACAGCATAATTATTTGGTAGTTTCTATTATTGTAAATAATGTGATTGTCTTTCGTTGTAACTGTTACATGTTGATAATCGAGTTCCTTACAATAACGGCTTCAACAATTCGAATGGAATATTTCCTCTTCTATTTTTTCAATAGGAAAGCAGAAAATTTTTCCTATGTATTATTTTTCGTAAAGTTTCAAAAATTAGCGTACTCTCACTTTGTACGTTGAAATTAAACTTTGAGAAGTATTATAAATTTATTCATTCCTCATGTTGTACAGAACTATTCTAGTACTTATTGGTTATAAAATAATTAAGAAGGATATTACAAAGTTAATGTTTTACAATTTTTTAAATTTTCAGTGCATATATTCTGTCGGTAGGAACATATTGAATGAAATATTACTAACAGGTAAGATTTTTTGTTATAGATAAGCATGAAATTAATATATTTTACAGCTGCAGAAAAATATCCAAATGTCAAAGTAAACTTTCAATGTAAACTGAAGGATGTTTCCTTGAGGGAAGGAAAATGTGTAATTTTTAAGTAAGTTTAGTTTCTAATGAAGAAATATGAAATATTTTCAATCATTAAAATTTTATGTTATGATAAGACTCCTCAAAAGTATTTTTATTAGTCAAATATTGCCAACTTATTCTCCTACTCAAGTATATAATTCAGGTATCCATTCACTGTATAGAGTTTGAGCACATAATATAAATCTGCCTATGAACGCTGAGTCGTGTTACGCCTATGGTAGCCCTCTATTCCCGTCTAACGTAGGTTTGCAACCTACTATACATTCGTTTGTTTAGTTGGAGACCAACTGAAGCGAACTCATTGCGGATTTTTACTCTAAGGCGACTAACATTGCATAATTTCCTCGAAAATCATCGACACTGCGAAACTTAGAAAGCTTAATTCTAGCGATCCGCCTTGAGAGCGTTTTGGAAATTGGGCTATTCTTCATTTCGGCAATCTGGAGAGGCGCCTTGGACTCCGTTCTCGCCAAACAAACTACAAAAAAATCTTCTCTTTGTATTGAAAAAAATTAATTGAAAAGTAACTACCATTGTGGAAAAAAAAATGGTACGTTCAAATAATGCTAGTTTCTTTGAACCAATTAAAACACTAGTAAAAATTTTGAACTAAAAGTGGTATAAACAGCATATGCCCTTGCTGATATAAGCTCGAAGGTAATTTTTTTTCTTTTCGGCATTGTAAGCTTTATTTAGTAAAAAATACAGTTACTACCTTTAACTTTCCCTAATTTTAATAATTTATTATAATTATATCAACCGCTTGGGCGCACACTCTACCATCATACTATACAAAGAATGTGAAATTTGGAAAGAGGAATATTAAATAGAAAACCTGTTATCCTTTTTTGTATTAAACAAATTCTGAATGAACATGGAGAAGATAAACAAATAAGTTTGATTATTTAAATGGATTAACAAGAGATGAAGTCTTCAATATCCAAATTTGGCTAAGAGATTATTTAAAATATCAGTATTCAGTTACAAAATGATAAACAAAACCTCAGTTCCATTAATAAATTCTTTGGTTCACCATAAAGTGAATATTTTTCGTTTATATTCATTTTCATCCCAGCACACAAACAAAGGAGACTCTGAATCTGAAATCAGATCTTTTAATTGGTGCGGATGGAGCTTTCAGTAGAGTGAGAAGAAACTTGCAACAAACTCCGCTCTTCCATTTGAACCAAACCTACATAGAGCATGGCTATTTAGAATTGTCAGTACCTTCTAATCGAGGATATCTCGTGACACCCAATCATCTTCATATTTGGCCAAGAGGTAAGAGACGACTTTCTCCAAATGTATAGTGAGTAAATCATCAAGTGACATTGACATGTTAGGCCAGGAAATGAAGCATTTCACCTGGCAATTCTTTGATCTGGCATGGATTTACTTGAAATTTTGACAGAAGATAGGGAATAGCCCAAAGATCAAAATCTATATCGAACCGAAGGGCGTCAAAGCCTTGGGGGTGGTTGCCACCCTATCTCGGGGGTGGAAATTTTTTGTTACATTTTAACCACAGTAATCGATTGGAAAAGTGATTCTAAGCCCAAAGTATTTCATACATTTTTTTTGTACAACTAATATTTTTCAAGTTATTCGCGATTGAAGGTAACCATTTTTAGACGAAAAAATCGACGTTTTTAAGCGTTTTTTCGCGAATAACTCGAAAATTATGCATTTTATCAAAAAAACTGTAGAGAACAAAATTGTAGCCTTTAAAAAAACAAATCAAAGTCTTTTTTATAATTTTTCTACGATCAATAGGAACCGAAATAGGACCTATCAATAAGTAGCTTTATTTTTCAAATGCGAAATTTGATAGATTCAAAGGCCTTTTCCGGGAAAATGCTGCATTTTTTGAAGAAAATTTATAGGATCTTTTTTGAAGGGCATAACCAGACCTTTCTTTTAAAAAAAAAGAAGTCTCTAGCACAAAAATTGAGTGAGTTATAATGAAAATAATGTCAGTACCTAATTTTTTATGCGAAAAAATTGATGAAAAGAACCCCCTAACTACCCCCTAATTAAAATTGATCTTCACCCTTGTGCAATTCTCTTTACATATGTATTGTTAATATGTCAAAGAAGTTTGACCAATTCAAAATCCTTAATTTTTGAAAAATTATATTTCTCCCTTTTTTTGAAAATATCTCCGAAAATACTTAATATATGAAAAAAATGAAGGAGTACTAAATTGTAGCTCTTTTCATGACTAAAATTTTCCTTCGCGCAGATTTTTTGTACGGTGAATATTTGTTGAGATATAGGCATTTGAAACGTCTATTTATGCACGAGAACCTCCTTTTTTGAACCCTTTAAATTCACCCCATTTAAAAACCAAGATATCTAAAGAGATTTGATTTACAGATCCTTGTAGCTCTTGAAAAACCCTACAAAATCGTTTTTGATAAAACACTCTATCGTTAAAAATGAAGGAAATACGTTAAAAAAACCAATCGATTTTTTTTTCCGAAAAATTCCAATAGTATAGTACAGTACACTTGGGAGCATAATAGTCTACAAAACCGGTAAATTCGGCAGTGGGGCGTTGTACGTTCGAAATTTTTCCTGTTTTTTTTGTGAAATACCATATAGAAGAAACATCTGCTCATATATTTACGTGTGTGAGTGTATATTTCGTTGGTTTCTTGCCAGTGCATCCTCAAGTTCGAAAGAAGTAGCACGTGCGCTCACGACTTTTTTAAAAATATTCGGTTGTGTTTATTATAATTATGGAAATATATAATTATGGAATATACAGTGCATTTTTATGTTAAAAAATTTTTTTGTACTTAATTCTACTCTTTTTCAATTCATATCTATTAAATTGGTTTATAAAAATCATAATGTTGTGAAGGGTGGTTTTCAAGGGTTGAAAATTTGCAAAATGCATTAGACAAATATTTTAAATAACAGAATTATTGAATTGGATTACTATAACAATTAATCATTTTGCTTTTTGGAAAAATTTTTTTTACATATAACACTAATAACAATTGCTTTTTAAGGGTTGAAAAATTATGAAATTTTATTTCAAAGTATAAGAAAATCATTATTTAACTAATTCAAACCAAATTTTTCCCTTCTTAAGATTTATAATGTTATTTTATAATTTTTGACAATTAGGGGTATTTTTCACCCCTAAAAAACAATCAGGGTTCGTCGAAATGACACAAACTACAAAGCAGATTGTGAGTTGAGCCTAATCCCAAATTTTTATGCAAATCTATCTAAAGCGAAATCATTTTTTTAGGATTAGTAATTCTTTTTATATTAAAATCTAACAAGGGTCGCTTTTTAAGGGTTGAATTATGATGAAATTGTATTCCAAAGCACTAAACAATCATTATTTAACTAATCCAAATCAAATTTTACCCATATTCAGGTTTAAAACGTTATTTTATAATTTTTAACAATTAGGGGTAGTTTTCACCCCTGAAAACCTTTCAGCGCCCTTCGGTTCGATATAGATTTTGATCCTTGGGCTATCACCTACCTTCTGTTAAAATTTCAAGTCAATCCATGCAAGATCAAAGAATTGCGAGGTTTTACCTTTTTTTGAGCTTCATTTCCTGGCCTATGTATAGTTTGTGTTATATCCAATTAGAACATGAGCTGATACTGCTTTGACTAGTTTAATTTCAATATTTTATATTTTTCTCAAAGGAACTACAATTTAACGCCGGTTACGAACAGCCAATGTGCTTGAATCTATTTCATTACACAACAGATATACAAATATTCGAACCACGAAATTTCATGGGACATAAACAACACCCAAGAGCAAGGTGGGACTTTCACGATCCACGATCTTTGGTATACAAATGATAAACTTTACTGCTGGGCTACCAAGGACTCATGATTCAACTTTGAATTTTATTATTGATGAAACAGCATTTCCGATAATGTTAATTCATAATTATTTAAGTTCCTTGCTATGTTCAAGAATCATCCCACTAAGCAAAAAAACATTGCAGTTTCGTTACTGATACGTTGAAAGTTACATTGTTACGTTATTCAAAAAAGATTTGTTACGGCTTTTTCAAGTTCATAGTTACGTAAAATGTCCGCCAACATGACCAAATCCCAGTTACGTTTACAAATAAACGTTTTTGTTACAAAACTGTAACATATTATTTCCGTTCTTGGAATGTTCCAGTTACCTCGTAATTTTAAAGTTACGATTATGTGACTAAAGTTACGTTTTCGTTTCGAAGCTATAACATATTATATAGTTTCGTTTTTGAGATGTTCTTTTTAGTGCAGAATGACTAAAACGTTACATTCATGTAACGCTTCTAAATCGAAACTAAAGCGGACCTATTTTTAGTGGAAAATCGGTCCAAAAAAATAATTATACTTTCCCTTGCAAAAAGTTCATTGATAGCTCATACCGACAGAAATAATGGTCCTTGTAGCACCAGTTTTTTCTATTGATAAGAATCCCTATTCAACTTTTGATAAGAGAAAGTATAATTATTTTTATTTGGTCGATTTCCCACTAAAAATACAGTTATTATATTCATGACATCATCTTCACATTTTATATTGTCTGTATCAGAATAGCTAGGTGTATACATCAAGTAATGCAACTGTAACCATTTATTAGTCATGTGGAGGCGTTTATATATATCCAAACATCAATTGAAACACTTTATAGGTAGTTATTGAATTGTTTCAAAATAATAAGACTGTAGATTGAAATATTCTATTTTACTTATGTATATAAATATGTACATATAGAAAGATTTATGTAAAGCATCTGCTGCACACCTCTGAAAAATAAATCAAATATTAGAATTTTAAAAATATGCATTGTAAACGTTTACTAATATTGTTCAAAAATATTTATATTTACCAATTCCTCTGCTGCAGCTCTGCTCGCTTGAGCCGTTGGTTGGCTTGTCGGAACCAATCCATGGTTATGATCTCAAATACTTTATCACTTACAGTGTGGCAGTGTTGTGCTGCATCTAAGGATGAATATCAATGATTAAGTAAATATTAATTGTCCAATATAAGACCTTTTAGAATATTGCTTATCTTGCAGTCTTTTATCTTGAAGTTATTTTTTTGGCCCGTCCAGGAACAATGTTCATTCGGTATGTTTTGAACTTTGGATACAAGTCTCCGAATATGCCTTCTCGAATATGATTTATAAAATAGCTGCAAATAAAAATAAAGCAATTGGTTATTGCTTGATAAATTATAGGTACCTATACTGTTTGATGTTACACATCAGCCAGAAAATGTACTCAAAGTAATAATTGTAAATATTCATATATACTGATAAAAACTGTAAATGTAGAGTAATGATTACAACATCGAAAGTTACAAATATTCATGCAACTATACTAGAACTTGATCATAAATTGAGACTATTTATTCCAATATTTTGAAAGAGAATATTTGTTTAGAGTTATATGTGCCGAAAAAGTGTTATACTAGAAAAGGACTAAGTATAATAACATATTTGCTAAATAAAATCCTCAAACTAACTAACTAATTACTGGCCTATTTATCAATTTATAATCGCATCCTATGCTGTGGCATATAATAATAATTATATAAGTAGGGGTAAAAACAGGAGATTCTCTCCCTATAATTAGATAAACTAACGAATAAACGAATTTAGTACTTACTTTACGATTCATGTGCCTCTACTCTAAACACAGTTTTTAAAAGGAATGAATGCAAATGCACAAAACGAACACTGATATAATTATTCAGACGCTGGCTGGAATCTTTGAATATAAAACACACTATATTCAAAGACTGGAATACTTTGGTTTTGGTATTATAATTTATAGGTTATGGTTGGCGGTGTGGCGGCACTTGATGTTCGACGTCACCTTCACCTATCACGTAGGGAATTGCCGTAGTGATCAAAGTAAATAGTTGTTTTGTCAGGTTGAAAAACTTATACCTACAATATATTTAAAAAAAGATTAGACAAGACATATACTTCACTTGAAAATTTTGGTGTATTTATAATATTTGTGATTCAAACAAGTTAATACATCAACGAAACTGATACAATTAAAATAAACGTTTTTTAAATTAACAAGAATGTTACGTTTGTGTTACATTTCATTTCTCTTTAACAAAGAAGTTGACCCAAAAACATGTCGGCGATGTAAACCTAAAACATTTTTTAAACCAACATAAATGCTACGTGTCTAGCACGTTTTGTTGATAACGTTAGAATCATATGCTTACATTTAACATTCCAAAAACATAATCAATTTCAACGTCACACAAAATCGTACCAGTTGCGTCAATTAGATATTTAAAGGAGAACATCTTCTAAGTTACTTGAAAATAACGTAACTCAACGTAACAATAACGTTTCTTGCTTAGTGGGATAATAACATTATCTCATGTACGTGAAAACATATCATCAGATTGTTTAATGATAGTATAATTCATGTGAAGTAAGCGAATTGAAGGCTTCAATATTAGAATAAGTTTATTTTACTGGATGAGTTCTAGTATGTTGTTATGGCTTCGCGATAACACAAGACTAGACTTGGTCTTGTCTAGTCTTGGCACCAAGATCAAGACTTAATAAATATTCTCAAGACCAAGGCCAACACTGGCCAGTCTTGGTGTTGATTTGCACCAAGAGCAAAAGCAAACTTATTGAATATTTTCAAGACCAAGACCAAGACTTTCCAGTTTTGGTCTTGGGAAGACCTATATGTTGTTACTTCAGTAATTGCTCTTCATTTAACGCTATAAGTTTGCAATGAACCTACAAGTGTTCATTTTTTTTAACAGAAACTTTACTAAAGGCTTGAACTCCTTTCTCACATATTGCAATAATATGTGACAATTCACATAAAATTTTGGCCAAGAGGTAAGAGACGACTTTCTCAAAATGTAGTAGTAAGTAAAACATCAAGTTACACTGACATTTCTGTTATATCCAATGAGAAAATGAGCTGATACTGCTTTGACTAGTTTAATTTCTATTTCAATATTTCATATTTTTCACAAAGGAACTATAATTTAGCGCAGGTTACGAACGGCCAATGGGCTTGAATATATGTCATTACACAACAGATATAGAAATATTGGAACCACAAAATTCCATGGGACATAATCAACGCCCAAGAGCAAGGTGGGACTCGAATCCACGATCTTTGGTATACAAACGATAAACTTCACAGCTGGGCTACCAAGGACTTAAGATTCAACTTTGAATTTCAATTATTGAGAAAACAACAGTTCCGAAAACTTTGATTATATTGATTCGAAATTATTTAAATTCCTTGCTATGTTAAAGAATGATAATAACAATATCTCAAGTACGTAACAACATATCATGAGATTGTTAAATGATAGTAAATTTCATGTAATCTGAGCGAATTGAAGGCTTCAATATTACAAAAAGTTTATTTTACTGGATGAATTCTAGTATGTTGTTAGGGCTTCGCAATAACACAATACTAGAATCGGTCTTCTCTTAGTCTTGGCACCAAGATCAAGACCTTAAGTAATATTCTTAAGACCAAGGTCAACACTGGCCAGTCTTGGTATTCGTCTTGTCCTAGTCTTTTCACCAAGAGAAAAAGCATACTTGATGAAGATTTTCAATACCAAGACCAAGACTTTCCAGTTTTCGTCTTGCGAAGACCTATAGGATGTTACTTCAGTAACTATGCTCCTCATTTAAAGATGTAAGTTCGCAAAGAACTTACAAATGTTCATTTTTTTTAACAGAAACTCAACTAAAAGTATGAACTCCTTTCTCACATACTGCAATAATATGTAACACATCGATAATTCACATAAAATTTCATTTGGTTCCACTGATTACTGGATATTTAAGGCGTATTCAAATTTTGAAATGAATAGCATTTTCAGGAAAATTTATGATGATAGCTTTACCCAACAGCGATGGTTCTTGGACTGTCACTCTTTTCATGTCACTTAAGAGATTCAAGGAGATTGATAATAAAATGAAATTGAAAATGTTCTTTGAGTGTCATTTTCCTGATGCTCTTGGGCTCATAGGCGAAGAAGATCTTGAACGACAATATTTTTCTACATCGCCAAACTATCTTGTATCTATTAAATGTGACCCATACCATTTTCAAGACAGGGCTCTTATCATGGGTGAGTGATAATTTAATATGCGTTGAAAACTTTTTCCGGAAAGTAAGTACTGAAGAATCTAACTCAATTCTTCAATCCTATCAATAAAGTCGAATAGATTTTAGAATAGACTGATTGTGTTTGTCCAATAAGTGATGAATACCATCAAATATGAATAGAAATTTCTTTCACTATAGAAAAAACAATAACTGCTGCACAGAAAAAGCAACGATGTGCATGGGAGTACATTCATGAGGAGCAACCCCAAAGAATTGTATACAACATCATTGAATTGAAAGGCTGTTGAAGTTAATATATTAAAATAACATTGAAAATCATAATAAAATCATACATGATTCAGGACAGTATTCCATCTTCAAGAGTATGACTACCTAATTCAATCAGTGAACCGTCGATCGACTTCACGAAAAACTGTTCATATATAGGTAATACGTCTCCTAGTGAGAGGGAGCTGGCTTAAATTAGTATTTTTGATTGCTTATCTATCCTTTGTTCTAAATCATAATAAGTCATCGGTAAGTGTATTCTGATAGACATGATAATTGAACTTTTCTAGAAAGAGAATAGGAAAACATTATCCTATTGATGAACATTATAGTACCTCCCTATTTTTAATGAGAATTCTTGATGAAAATTCAGAAAATCGCTCGGCATTAGAAAGATTTGCTGCTGCTGCTGATAGACGTATTTTATAATTACATTGTATTTCAGAGTAATATTTCTCACAAATAAAAAACTATGCTTCTTCTCTTTTAGAAATTTTAATATTTACGTGGTGGCTTCGGTCCACAACCGGAAATACGCGTAAGCGTAGCGCGTGTTGTCTAAATTTGACCTCCATTCTGCGTGCTTCATGATAGGCCAATAGAATTTTAAAAATCATTAGGTTGAAAATTACTTGAAGGAGCGATGAATCTATCATCGGAATCGGTTTGAAGGTTGTTACAATTTCCAATTCTGTATATACTGCGGGTCTTTTAGACGTACGTACACTATGTATCGTGATTGTAAATTTCGTATAAACTAGTATAAACTGAACGATACACATTCAATAACTTCACTAAAAATTGAATCATTGAGAGGAATTAAGCAGAAGTGAATTACGAATCGAAATTTTTAATTGCTTATAAATATTTAAACAATCTCTGTCTGTGCTGAATGTTCACTTATTTCTCGTTTATTTGAAATGAGGAAATTGATTATTGAAAAGATATTTTATTGAAATGATAACATCAATTTTTGAATGTTTATATTATCGTAGTAATTTTGCTCATTGAAAAGTTTAGAAAATGTCACGAATTACATGTTGAAATGATAAAGTTTAACTGAAAACTTTTTTCATCTCTCAATCGCCTCTTGTTGGAAAAAACAAAAAAGAAGAATCAGATATATATATATATATATATATATATATATATATATATATATATATATATATATATATATATATATATTATATATATATATATATATTATATATATATATATATATATATATATATATATATATATATATATATATATATATATATATATATATATATATATATATATATATATATATATATATATATATATATATATATATATATATATATATATATATATATATATATATATATATATATATATATATATGTATATATATATATATATATATATATATATAGATATATAAGTATATAAGTATGTATATAGGGTAAGGGTATCACACTTTATCAAGAATATTATTGTTACAAATGGAATTTATTGTATGAATTTTTTTTAAGGGGATGCTGCCCATGCGATGGTCCCATTTTACGGTCAGGGTATGAACTGTGGTTTTGAAGATTGTACAGTTCTAGATGAACTTCTTGAAGTTTATGGAGATAAATTCGATGTTGTTCTCCAGAAATTCAGTGAAAGAAGAAAGGAAGATGTGCATACTATTTGCGATTTAGCAATGTATAACTACGTCGAAATGAGGGACCTGGTGACCAGGCGTACATTTCATTTAAGAAGAATTATTGATGATTTCTTCTTCAAGTTGTTCCCAACCAAATGGGTGCCACTGTACAATAGTGTAACCTTCACTAGTATCAAGTACACTGAATGCATGAAAAATAGACAATGGCAGAACAATGTAAGAAAACGTTTCTTTTTTATCGTTATCTAATATATCTGAGAACTTTTTAAAAGGGTATTTTATTTAAGTAAACAATTGACCTGTATGAATACTGGTAATCTTTATAATTGACTGCTGATTACCAGATATTTCATATAATACTGAGTAGGTACCATTAATCTTTATTTCTACAAGCTACAAAATAAATTAATTCTGCTTCTGCATAATTTATTAAGTTAAATGAGTGTTATGAGGTACATTTGAGTTGTTCGACACTGAAACTACCTCAGTTGTATAGTCTAGCACAATACCATATACCTTGATATCCAAAAGTCAGTGTGTTATGTAAGACCTAAATTTTAGGGTTATTTTTGCTAATTGTCCCCCTGAGTTTCACAGATAGAATAAGATTTTAATTTAGTTCATCACTGAGCTCCCTATGGTCTAAACCAATGACCTTATTTATTTTTCAATGCCTCATCATGCGATTAAAATAAATAATTAAAGCAAAAGGTTCCTTTCGAAAAACAGCTTTTATGCTAAGATATTTTTAAATAAGAAGGATTTGTAAAACGTGTATATATTTTGTTGATATATTTATATATATATATATATATATATATATATATATATATATATATATATATATATATATATATATATATAACTTGCTGTAATAAGCTATTGATTTTGAAAAACTGATATTATCAATAAGGCAACTTCTCATCACGAAATTCAAAATGTTTCTAAAACTTTTGAAAAATCAAAATAACTTTGACATAGGTTCATGAAATGAAAAATTTACGGAATAATTTTTTCTATAAATTTTTGATTCTTCATTTGAATCTTCAAGCCAACCATTTATTTTGAATTTCAATGTTTAATTATGCTTCATCCGAGGAAATTATAGATGTGATTCTGAAATGTGTTCTCCAAATTATTTAATTGAGGTTTTCAAATTAATTGGACAACGTAATATTCTCTAACGGGTAACATTGAAATTATATTATGGTACGTAACTCTCCGGAAATTGTTTATCTATATCTTCATAGATTGTTGAACATTATTTTCATACAAAGGCAGGCTTTCTGTCACATGTACCTATGTAGCATAATTTATTCCACAAATATATAAAACTTCTTGATTTCAGAAATTAAATCATTTTATATAATTAATTTAACAGTTCTCTTTTCCATTCAAAGTTGAAAGTAATGAAAATTTCAGATTGGTTATGATTTTAATTGCATTACTTTGAACAGTAGCCAGAAGAACAGTAGTTAGAATTTGACCCATTCGAGAATGAAAACCATAAATTATTTTATGATATAATGTAGTCAACTATTCATCATATAATAACCTAGTTTTATTTTTTTTGCAGGTTATATCAAGTGGACTCTGTTTTTTAATCCTCATTTGCCTTGTTTCAATTTTTTTGTTTTGGTGAGAATCTGCTGAAGTTACATGAATGAGATTGGCGAACATTATTTCACAAATACGTTCTAAAAACAACAGGTCTATCAAACATTTATTTCCAACTATATCATCATCGTCAATAAAATATAGTTAAACCAGCAAATTTTGTGGAGGAAGAGATATAAATAAGGATATTTCTGAAATGTAACACATAACTAGAGTTCAATTATATAGTGAAATTGTTAGAATAAAGATTCTATTAATCTGTGCAATCATAAATGCTCCGCATTTGTCCTGAAAAATAATTGAATAAAAATTGAAAACAAAGGTTATCTACCGTGAAAACCATAGTAATTGTTCAACTTTTATTGTATGTAATGTAAATTCAAAAATAATTTTCCACATTTTCATATGATTTCAATATGAATATCGTCACAGTCTTTCAAGTAAAGATGCTTGTTTTTTTCGAATAAGTCACATAACTCCTGAATGAAATATGTATGAAGGGAATCCACTTCCTCGGAATTAGGATTTTCATTCTTCTCAACTTCAATAGGTACACCAACTGAAATAAAAGTAAATATTTTAAATTTTTTTCTTGGTTCAATATACTTTACGAATAGGTATTCAAACTCATGGATGAATATCTATAAGTGTGTTCCATATTCAATAAAAAATATATTATAAGCAAAAGCTATAACTACTGTAATTTATCAATTTCTGTTTCATGAAATAGTATTAATCAATAAATGATGAGTTATGATAATACGAAGTTGAAATAAAATATTTGCGCTAAACAGGCGCAGTGTGTTTGGTAAAGATTATAATACATTAGGAAATTAATTTAGAAAATTGATGATTAGTCAAATCAACTCTCCAGAGTTAATTTCGTGAGACTCGACGCCATAGAATTCCCATTCATCCTTCGAGGAAAAATGTTAGAAAATATTTCCACATCGGTGCCACACAAGATGGAAACAATAGGCAGTCTGTTTCGCTCTTCAACGAGCTCACCAGAGTAGTGTCCTGTCCATCGAAGAATGACGCTATGATTTGTCCGCATATCATTAGTGGTCTCCTTAGAAACTATGAGATGGTTATGTAGATTCGATGTCGTTGCCCACTCAGACGATGGACGGGACACTACTAAACAGTTGAAGAGCAGAATAGACCAGGTGTTTTCATCGAGTGTGGCACGGATATCGAATTTTATAACATATTCTCTCGAATGTTGATTGGAAATTTCATCTACGAATCTAAAGAGGCTATATATATATATATATATATATATATATATATATATATATATATATATATATATATATATATATATATATATATATATATATATATATATATATATATATATATATATATATATATATATATATATATACATACTACATACTGAGGCGTAGGTATATATGGGGTGGCACCACTTCTAAACCATAATGTTAGATTTTTCAAGGCCTACTACAGAAAGATCATCACTAAACTGCAATAAATGTCCCAATAATTTTGACAAATAACTTATTATTACCCCTATAGTGGGACTAATAAGAAAGTGTCAGTAGTGACCAGTGGGGTTAAACCAATAGTAATCTAGGTCATATTGCGCCCCCCTCTAAATTATAACCTATATATTGCAATACTATATTCTAGGAGATTAATAATTGCTGAGGGGGCTCTATGTTATCAACAGTCAAATTTTTGTTTGTCGCAATAATTTAAAATAAAATACTTTTTGCACTTCTGGGACTAAAGTACCATCCGTCCCGTATAACAGGGACTAAAATGTATCTTTCAGTCCCTAGGGATATAAAGTTGCATTTCAAATCTCTAGGAACATAAAGTAAAAATCAAACTTTACCAATTCACAAAGCCTTCATATTGCTGTTGGTAAATTTTTCTTGATTTTTTGGGTATTAATTCTTCCGTTACCATGTCAGCTGCCTTATCTATATCAAAATTTATAGATTCATTCATTTTCTTGATATTCTGTTAAATGTCAACATTAATTGAAATGTCAAATGAATTGAAAAATTTTGTTGACACTGTTGCTATAACGTTACCTACTGAGTAATACAAGTACCGTGTTATAATAAAACTCATCAAAATTATTAATTGTATCAATGTTGAAAGTTATAATACTGGAAAGTGCAAAAAATAGCGTATATGCCTCAGGACTAAATAGATATTTTATCCCTTACGTGATTTTTGGCCCTCGGGCTCTACGAGCCCTCAGGCAATAAACATTACGTGCGGGATTAAAACAGTCACTTAAGTCCCTTGTTATATAATATACTATTGATTGAAAATAAAAAATACTATTGTTCAACGATAAGCTCAAAAGTACCTAAACTTCTGAAAATTATAAATCTAATACATGTAATGAATAAGTGCTCGAAACAAAAAATATTGAATTAGAATTAGACATAACATAGATAAGTTATTTCAACATAATGTTCAATGCAGGGCAGCACAGTCCGATCTACCTAACGACGGCTATAGTTTTTTTTTTCATTTTATGCACGAATCAATATTCCAATATGGAAATTTTATAAACTTCATGGATTTTCAATGAAATAATTATTCTGAAACAACCAATTTCAGCAGATGATGGTTTACTAAATTGATTACTCAAGCTTAAGTTAATTTATACAAATTTGATTTTTCTTCTGAAGAATTGAAGTTGTTCTTAAAGTAAGGTTCAAGTTTAGGCCCCAACGATCGGTGAAAATCATTGGTACCGATTGGTGAAATGCTCATATTTTAAACTACACTCACCTAACATGGTAATAGGATGCCTATGGGGTATCATTCCAAAGCTGTATTTGAAAATTCCTCTACCAGCACTAATAATTGGAGCTATACCAACATACTTCCTTATAACTTCTTGATAATTCTTCAATTTTGTATCTTTACCACCATATTGATCGAAAATATCGGTTTCTCCAAACGAAAAAACGGGAACCAAAGGACTACCGTTCCTCATTGCTAACCTTATAAATCCTTTTCTATTTTTCAAAACCAGTTTATATGTCCTTGGTTCACAATAGTATGATTCCGCAACACCACCCACAATCAACGCAACAGCTCGACCACCTTTTGGATCGTTCAGAAGATATTCAATAGAGGTTTCCGAGGCTGAACAACCCCCAAGACCTAACACAAATTCTCGAAAGAATGGCATATAAAAATTTTGTTTCAGTGTGCATAATTTTAAATGGTGTTTCGGAAAATAATCGTTGAATTCTCCATAAACATTTCCGAATATAGCAAAAGGTCCTGCTGATATAATTCCATGTGGAAAACAGCAAAAGAGATAGTTTTTATTCGGTTCAAGTTCGACCCAAGGTAATCTGTTTAACCTTACTGGAAAATAATCCCTGAAGTGTTTCCAAACTGACAAACTTCTGAGCCATTCTATATAACGACCTCCTCTCTCTTCAGTACTCCTATCTATAATTAATATCCACGAGAGGTAGAGAAAGCATATACACCATAATCTCGAAAAAAATAATAAATAGATGGATAGAAGTAGGCACAAGGGTCCACCAAAAGGAACCAGAAACATGAAAAATGCTACAGATCCTGTTTGAAATCGTCGTCTTAGGGAAATATTTAATGGTGCAAATTCTGGGAATAACATCTGGAAACAAAATTATTCTAAATTCAGATAATCCTTCGTCCTAGAATTTTTTTTGAATACATTTGATTGGTTTTCCAAAATTGTAAAGATTTTATGTCATTTCAGAAAAATATTTTTTTAATAATAAAATAATTTTTTAATAATAAAATTTTTTGTGAACTAATAAATTATTAAATTTTTTGCTATCAATTACCTACTCATATACCGGAAAAATAGTAGAAAATAAATTTGAAAAATACAATTCGCCTTTATTGTCTCCTCGTATATATATAATCTGATATCACCAATACAAATAAGTCAAACAAGATGGAAATCAGTTTGACAATTTTTTCTGAATTCATAGAAAAATGTAGACTGATGGCTTATCACTTGGTAGAATATTTTCCAAAATTATTAATCAATAATGAAGTAAACCACTTGGCTTGATAACATTGAAATTATTTCAATTCATAAGACATATGTTTCGGCTATTAACCCAAAACATATTTGAGTAAATTAAACTAATTTTAGTAGAATAAAACCAACAAACAAAATATAATGAAAATTAAGATAAAATAATAATAATTTTAAATTTATGTATTTTAAAAAATATATAATTTCTTGGAATGACAGTTCATAAAAAATATTTCACTAGAATAACAAAAAAATACACATTGAAATACAAGTATTTTAATGTGTGTATTTTTCCAGATATAATCGTAAGAAAGGCAATAATTCAAAAAATATAAAGTATAATGAAATACTTGAGATACTGGTCTCTAAACGATGATAACATTAAATAACTCACCTCTGATGTAAGATCTACTGTACAAATCTGTGGTTTCAGTTCATATGCAAAAAGTTTATTGGCACTAATTGAGCACAGCATTTATCTGACTTCATGTCATACTAATTAAACCGCTTATTAGAGAATTTTTCCACTAGCAAGATCTAAATAAGTCTAAAATTTATCTCCAGCAGCTAATTATCTATTCGTTAAGAAAATATATATATATATATATATATATATATATATATATATATATATATATATATATATATATATATATATATATATATATATATATATATATATATATATTAATTTCAAAATAAGGGTATTCGATTCCTGGGTGGTGAGTAAATGAGTAGTACTCTTATATCTTCGCCAAGCATTCGAAAATCTTTATTGGATTCTTCAGGGCTTCGACAAAATTAAAAATAATATTCAAAAGTGTGTCACTCAACCTAGATTCGTTGTTATTACCGACTTTGAGGTTAACTAAGAAATATTACGTCTGCCATAACAAAAACTTCCACCTCAAAGTCGGTAATAACAACGAATCTAGGTTGAGTGACACACTTTTGAATATTATTTTTAATTTTGTAGAAGCCCTGAAGAAGCAAATAAAGTTTTGCGAAGCTTGGCGAAGATATAAGAGTACTACTCATTTACTCACCACCCAGGAATCGAATACCCTTATTTTGAAATTAATACATAAAAATTCACGATTCGTAAAACAAATAATATATATATATATATATATATAAATATATATATATATATATATATATATATATATAGAAATGTATATATATATATATATATATATATATATATATATATATATATATATATATATATGTCACCGGAAAATAACAAGAACCGCAAGTTTATAAATTTCCTAGGAAATTTATAAACCTTCGTAGGATTCTAAACGAGAGTTAAATTGTATTATTTTACGCCCACATTTTCGCAAATTGATAAACTTACCGAACTCAGGCGTAAAATAATAAGTAAGCAATAACTAAACGCCATGTGCGCTCTGATTGGTTGAATAAGTCACGTGTTCCTTTTCCTTTCTCCCCACCGCCATTGGTCGCCACGGGACATAAACAAACCGGTTGCTCGTGTGTTTCTGTAATGTTTTTAATATTATAACTGTGTTAGAACTGTGAAAATAGTTTCATTTTGCTAAGGTTACTAAACCTATACTAAGGTTAAAGATTACTAAACCGATAATGAACGACCTAGAAGCTGCGGACAGCCAAAATGGTGAAGATAATGCGGTAAATGCTAGAAAATTTGTTGACGAAGTGAAATTTACCACAGAGCTACGAAAGTTTTATAGTGGCAATGACCAAAATAGTAAAAAATCGGAATGTACAGAGGAATAAATTTCTGTTGTTTTATTTTGGCTGAGTGAAATAGGGGTCAGAAGCATATTATGTAAAAAAGTAACCCTGTATTATTGGTACCTACCTAGTTTCAAAGTAAAAATACTGTTAGGTAGGTAATCGAAACTGATAAATTTATATTTTGGCAAGTCTGATTGTATCTAAGTCTATGGACACAAGCTTTGCCACTGTCAACATTGACCAATAAGAGAGCAGTGTGTTATTTAGCGTATTTTAAAGAAGCGTAAAATTAAAAGTTCTTCTGTGATTGGTCGAACCGTTTAGAATCTTACGAATGGATATCCGTTAGTTTATAAACTTACCACGAAACGTCGCAAATTGATAAAGCGAAAATGTAGGCGTGAAATAATAAAATTTATTTCTCGTTTAGAATCCTACGAAGGTTGAAAAATTTCCTAGGAAATTTATAAACTTGCGGATCTCGTTATATTCCGGTGACATATATATATATATATATATATATATATATATATATATATATATATATATATATATATATATATATATATATATTATATATATATATATATATATATATATTCTGTTTTCATCCCTCTACGAAAATTATAAATATTGATCCTACAATTCCGGAATTGCGACTTTCTTTTGTGAAATTTTCTCTTCACTTATTAAGATATCAAAACTCTGAATTAGTTTTCGAGATATTGGCAAAAAAACCTAAACCCTTTTTCTTTCAGTAAATTGTTTATAACTTTCAAAATTTTCGCGAGTGGAACTTTATTTTTTCATAAAATATCTACACGCTATTCCGAATCGAATAATACCTTGCTTATATTTTTCCGAGACGGCTGAAAAAAGTTGAATGAAAAAGCACTTGTTGATGAATCACATTTCAGAAAAAAAATAATTAATGAGTGTTCTTTATTTTCTATACTCATGAAAGGGACGAATATGCTGTTGGGTAATTAAGAAGCTTTTTCCATTTGAAAAAGAGGTGGTATGTATACTACCTGTACTAGAATGTCAGTCGATTTATTTACAACATAATATACAAGTAGATTTTCATACAGTAAAATATTATAATAGAAAAACCCTGAAAATAATGATCACAATAATTCGATATGAATGTCATCTGCATCCTTTATATAATTGTGCTTTTGTGTCTCGAATAAATTAATAAGTGCTTCAACAAACATTTTATGAAGATCGTCAATTTGACTTGGAGTAGGATTCTCGGTTTTTTCTACTATTATTGGTGGACCAACTGGAAAAAAATCATGGTCGTCAAATTATATTTTGTGGTGATCCAAATATCAATATACCAAAAATAATAGTTTGAAGAAAAAATTGAATATCACATTTTCTTCTATTCTGAAAACACTCACCTACAACATTCACAGGTCGTCGATGGGGAACTATCCCGAAGGAATATTGAAGAAGTCCTCTTCCCAATGGTATTATAGGAGATATTCCAAATAATTTTTTCAAGACTTCTTGACATTTTCTCACAAACGATTCATCACCTTTATTGATTTGATTGAACAAGTCAGTCTCCCCAAAAGAAAATACTGGTACTAAAGGACTGCCATTGGTCAAGGCAATTCTAATGAAGCCCTTTCTATTTTTCAAAACCAATTTATACTGCCGTGGTCTGAAAATAAAATTCAAATTAGAAACAGGATCAGATGTTAATAATGATAATGATAATAAATATTTAATCTCTGCAGAAGTATATACATATATACAGGGTGTCCCGTAAATAACACGCCAGAGCGACACTGGAGGTAGGTTGGCTTCAGGTCAATCAGATAACATCAACATGACCTTGGTGAAAGTTTTCTGGTTTTCGAGATATTGCCACTCTTATGTTTTTTTCAAAAATCTATACTTTTTGGTCAATTTCTCGCCTGTTTTGAATATAAATAAGTTCTAACTCATGGTTTTTTTTTCTTGTGCTATCATCAATATATGGTTGAGACAATCGACCTATCATTTCACTGAAAACTAGCTCGCTAACCTCAAAAAAAATTAAGTTGTTTCAATTTAATTTAAATCCGAAAACCTTAAGTAAAGTTTGACTATTTACTGTGAAAAAATATTGTACCAGACAGAATCAGCCAATGATCTTAAAAACTAGGCTATTTAATGCTCTTTCGAAAGCGGTATAACATTTGTGGTTTTTTTCTTTCAAAAGTCTAAAAATTCCAAGTTTTGTCATTGAAGTCGTGCTACTTGCGAAATACACTGCGCTGCAAATTTAACGTATAGCTTATATATTTCCTAAGTTTTGACTGAATATTTTCTCAGGCGGTGATCCGATTTGAATGAATTCACCAAATAGTAGCTCCGTTCTTTGAGAAAATGTAATAGTTATAAGATGATCAAAAAAAATGAATAAACTTATAGTACAGGGTGTTTGAATAGCGACATGTTTTCTTCGTCCAAGTTTACATCCTTCTGCGGGCAATATCGGGTAGCTCAGACTTGTAGTATGGAGAGATATACAAAACCAAATAAACACAGTTTCTACTTGTAAAGAAATTTTGAATACACAGCCTTCTTCGCAAATTAACAAAAAAATTTTAGAAAATTTCGTTTGAAAAGTGTGAGAATTATAAAAACATGAA
>JARQZK010000334.1:0-20000 GCA_030704885.1 Cynegetis impunctata | reverse complement strand
TTCTGTTTCGTACTTGATGCTTACAGATAGACACAGTGCGAGGACGCACTAATCACAGCGATGGCCGTGTTAACGGTATCCCTATACATCCCCTTTATGCACCCCATCATTTGTTACGTCAGGACGGACGAGTGGTACAAGCAGCAGTCATGCGCCTTACTAATGCAGCAGTAGGAAACTACTGCGCAGGAGAGAACAGTCAAGAAGAGGAAGTCGTCGAGTATGCTTGAACGTATGAACAAGTTGTTAACGTATGGAGCAATAAACGGAATTGGTCTAAATAGTTATTCTTATTTGTGTGTATCAACCCCAGTATTTAACATTTACCCCGGTATTTAACATATATATATATATATATATATATATATATATATATATATATATATATATATATATATATATATATATATATATATATATATATATATATATATATATATATATATATCTATATATATATATATATATATATAATATATATATATATATATATATATATATATATATATATATATATATATATATATATATATATATATATATATATATATATATATATATATATATATATATATATATTATATATGATATATATATATATATATATATATATATATATATATATATATATATATATATATGTATATATATATATATATATATATATATACATATATATATATATATATATATATATATATCTATATATATATACCTATATATATATATACATAATATATATACATGACGAATACTTTTTCGATAATCGAGGTCTAGAAGGTCTAAAACAGATTTTAAAAAAAATAATCCCGCACCTGACTGCTTTCTTTCGATACACGGTAATAGTATGATAAAATATGAGTAAAAACACATCGAGAGGGCTGTATTTTTTTGAATCCAGTCACGGATTTTTAGAAATATCAGTTTCAATATTACACTCTTCATTTCCTTAATAACACAAGGTAATTCAATTTCAAATTTTAGATAATATGAGAATTTTTTGTGGTAACTTTAATATGAAAAATTAGTTTAAATAATTTTTTCCAAATTAATCCTCTTCATATGTTCGCTGAGATCCCAATGTTTTTTCCTCGGTTTTTTCATTATTATTAGGAAGGAAACATCTTATTTATTCTCAGTTTCATAAAAAGATCTACTTTTAAGTCCATTTAGAAATAATTCATGGAGATAAAGTTAGAAAATATTAATTACAATCGCAATGAAATATAAATATATTCACATAACTTTTACGTAACTCTACCTAATGAAAGAAAAAATCTAATACCTATAGAAATCGGAAAATTTCCCGTCGTCTCACACTCGCACTGGTTGTGGACTGAATCGAGAAAAAAGTTATTTTGTGTCGGAAAATGATTCTCAAGGATAAAAGCGATATTTCGGATCAGATATTTTTCAATTTCGGTCTTCATTCATTATATCAGACTGTAGAATTTCTACTGGTGAATCAAACTCCAGATAATTTGTCAAAATTCGATTGAATATTTATTTTTGAGAAAATTGTGCAATTGTATTATTCAATTCATTTCATGCTGTAGCAAAATAAATAATTAAACTAAGTAAGTACTGTTTAAAAATTTGGAAAAGTGCTGATCAGTCTAGTAGAGTCTAGAACTCTAGACAGTAAATTTTGCGTGAAATTTTGTCACACATAGAATTTCTCGTAAAATTTAAAACAATATCACAACTTTGATTTTTACGCTTGATCGAGACTTACTGATTTAAATCTGTTTACAGATTTTTCAATGAAATTGTAGAGGGAAAATTTGCATGTCAAGGTAATGAAAGAAGAGAAAAAACCTTTCAGTTTATTCAAACTAAAAAAATATTCTCCTACCACAATCCGTACGAAATACGACTTAAGAAAAGAATCACAAAGAATATCACCAAGGGATCTGCTGTTTATTGAATAGGATTTAGTAAAAAAAAAAGGTGTGATTTCATCGCTCACCCATTAAGTAAGTAGTACCCCGTTAACTCTCTCGATTCTCGCCGACATTGAAGTTTGATAAGATAATAATGCTAGTGATACCTAATGACTTAAAAATGTTGTTACTGACTAAAAATACTTTTCCGAAAATATTTTTGTTGTATGGAAATATAGAAAGCAAAACTAGCGTTCAATGTAAGTATTCGATACAAAAAAAGGAAGTGTTGTTTTTAACTGTTGGTGGAACTTATCCTGGAACTTATCTTATGACAATACCTAATTATGGACATCATTTTTTGTAGCAGATTTTCGCTAAACAATTTTGTATCAAAAAAATTTCTATTTTTCTAGAAACTTTCTCATTTAGGTATTGCGGAAAAGTGAATATGAATTACCTATTGCTCCAACGGATTTTCCGAGGGATTTTCTGAAGTATTGATAACATTTTTATGTACTTAATTCTTACCTAAGTCAAAAAGTATTATGAAAGTAAAGAATAACAAAACTTTTTTTAAAGGAAAAAATGTCCTTACCTTTCTTAATTACCTCTACCTACACTGGAGCTAGAATCGAATCCATTATCAACTATCAAAGACGTAATAAAAATGAAGTAAATATTGGTATTTGATTAATATAATAATTAATAATTACATTACCAGTGAATATGGAATAAGTTGTTCACCGACATAATCACTATTACCAGTGTTATTTGTGGCATTTCATTATTTATGGGGTCTTGGGTGAAGATACATTTTCTATATGAATTCATAAAGATAAAATACATACAAAAAATCAAAATTGAACCCTCATTATTGATTGATGCCAATGATTTTCCATACATTTCAATAGAGTATAATGAGTCGGATTTCAAGCAAATCTTAAGACATCTTAGGTAAGAACTTCTGAGATTGCTGTCCCATGAATTATAATAATAAGACAGCACATGAATATTAAGGTCAACTATGCATGTTTAGAAATTTCTCATATTTAAACTAGTTATCCTACCTGAACGTTCCCTCATTCAATTTCAAGGCAGATTTTCACGAAAATAGTTTATAAAAGTTCTGTCAACAACACCGACCAGAGATTCTTCCAGTTATCACGACACCACCAAAATGATAAATTTTAAAGGAAACATGCACATCCGCTACAATTTGAAAATACTAATTAGAGCTCGAAACACAATAAATTTCAATATAACGCAAAAAATTTAACTTTGTACAAACTTCTCAAAGAAAATACGAATTATAACCTCGCCATGTTGTTTTATTTCAAATAGAACAACCTTGTCGCCCTCTCTTGCCAATGAAATGAACCTAAATCAAATGGGGTAAAGTATTCTTTACGTTTTTTCTGAATAATTTATATAAAATTATATATTAAAATTCTTCTAAATTCAATTTTCATTATTAGAAATGAGATTTTAATAATAATAATAATAGATTATTATATTAATATGTAGTAATTATCTTAACATGTGGTAATTCTAGTAAACATTTCTTGAACAATCCTCTAAGGTATGATCTTCTTCAATTTATAAATAGCAAGAGACGAATTTCTTGAAATTCATTTTAATTTCAGTTGTCTTTGGCGCAAGCGATACCTATAAATAAATATATATATATATATATATATATATATATATATATATATATATATATATATATATATATATATATAGTAGGAGTATAGTTTTACTAGGTTAAGGTCACAAATATAGTCATTATATAATTATTTGAAAACGACATAAGTCGAAACGCGTATATTTATATTTAATATAATTTGAGATATTAAGAAGTGAAAAATTATAAAAATTTACTATATTTGTGACCCTAACCTAGTAAAACAATACTCCTACTATATAATAAAAGTGGTCAGTAAAATTTGAAGAAAATATATATATATATATATATATATATATATATATATATATATATATATATATATATATATATATATATATATATATATATATATATATATATATATATATATATATATATATATATATATATATATATATATATATATATATATATATATATATATATATATATATATATATATATATATATATATATATATATATATATATATATATATATATATATATATATATATATATATATATATATTGGGTCACTTAACTTTTAATTTCATTTTGTAATGGAATTTTGACTTGTAAATGAGATTTTCAACGCTTTGGAACTAGAAGTTTCGACTTATAAGTCGAAAGTCCGTATTTTAACTTGTATGTTGGAATTACAAGCTACAGAGGTCGAATTTTTCACAGACATATGACGTATGAGAAAATTTGCTCATAGCCATATATAAAATAATCAATGTACGAGTTTATTCATCTTCATGATATACTTCAGTGAATATTATGAAATAAGTTTGAAATTTTCGTGTTTAAGCACAATTGGGTCATTCGTAATAATTACATATAATTTTTAGTTTTGGGATTCACATCATCCCCTGAGTGTGTGCAGTACTGATGAGATCAAAATAGCTTATTGCTATTATTCACCATTATTGTCTTGAAAGTGGAGAATTCTCATGTTGGAACACATATCCCACATACATATAATTTGCTCTTACTGAAATTTTTCATTTATTCGGTTTATGGATATATATATATATATATATATATATATATATATATGTATATATATATATACCTATATATATATATATATATATATATATATATATATATATATATATATATATATATATATATATGTATATATATATATATATATATATATATATATATATATATATATATATCTATATATATATATATATATACGTACGAATTCTTCGTGTTATCGAGACACGTACCGTGGTTATAAAATTAAGTGAAACTAGGACATTTATTTGAAACTAATCAAACAAAACTACGTCTATAAATTTCCATCGATTGTGATAAACAACTTAATATTTCTAACATGTACCGTCATGGTAGATGGAGATATTTCGATGCTTCGTGAATTCTTATAACCAGCTCCGCTAGGAGGTTTGTTTGATTAGTTTCAAATAAATGTCCTAGTTTCACTTAATTACATATGTACATAAATATATATATATATATATATATATATATATATATATATATATATATATATATATATATATATATATATATCAGTCCTGGATTTATAAATAGGCCGTATAGGCCGCGGCCTAGGGGCGGCAGATTTCAGAGGAGGGTCACTTGAGTTCAGAGGATAAAATTCAAACACGTTCACTGGTTTTCTCATGGTTTTTTATACCTTAAAAAAATCCTTATAGGAACTCATTCCTATCGAAACTTATATTATCGTGTGAGTGATAGATGAGAGCAGCGAGGCGGGCGGACGGCAGTGGCAACGTTAAGAGCTAGGAGTATGATTCACGGCAATATCCAATCTTCCTTAACTGCCCAACTTAACGAAGAAATTTCTTACTGGAAGAACATTTTAAAGAGAGTTGTTGCTGTAATAAAATGATTAGCTTATAGAGGTCTCGTTTTTAGATGAAGTAACGAAAGATTTGGTGACCAGCAGAGTGGAAATTACATTGAAAGATATGCAAACCAGGGATCAGTAAAGGTAGCTACCTTTCGAAAACTATCTGCGACGAATTCATTTATTTAATGGCTGAAAAAGTACTGATATTTATCAGTGATGAGATAAAAAAAGCAAAGTACTTTTCTTTGATTGTGGATTCTACACCGGATGCAGCACATATAGATCAACTAACACTTGTGATTCGATATGTCTTAGATAACGGAGAACCATGTGAGAGATTTATTAAATTCTTGCCTTCTGTAGGACACAAGGCTCAAGAAATGTTTGATGCCATTACTATAGAGCTGGAAAAGTTAAACATTAATCTCAAAGATTGCCGTGGTCAGTCTTATGATAATGCCTCTAACATTTCAAGGATTTACAATGGTTTACAAGCTAAAATTCAAGTACAAGCACAATTTGCTATGTTTGTTCCTTGTGCAGCTCATTCATTGAATTTGGTGGGAACCTCGGCCGCTGAGTCTTGTACAGAAGCCTGCCACTTTTTTATGTTGCTAGAGGAGGTATATACTTTCTTCGTGAAGTCAACTGAACGTTGGAAAAAATTAATGAATGAGATGGAAGAGGAAAAACACTCAAGAGAGTGAACCTCACTCGTTGGTCGGCTAGAGCAGATGCATGTAAAAGTCTGAGAGATTCCTGGAATGAAGTAACTACAGTTTTAAAAATGATTGAAAATGACAGTACAGAAAAACCGGTCCCGCGAAATGAGACAAAGGGAATTCGCATCAAATTAGAAAAACTGGAAACTGCGTTGATGGTCGTATTTTGGAATGCTATTTTGGAAAGGTTAAATAAAGTGAGTGTTCAGATTCAGAGCTCATCTGTAGATGTATTGACGGTATCTGATCTCTATGGATCTCTTATAGAGTTTACAATAGCAGAACGAGAAAACTTTGACTATTTCGAAGAAAAAGCAATTGAGATGAGCGCACTTAAGCAATATCAAGGTGAAATAAAGAGACAACCTAAAAGAAAAAAAATGACGGAATGAAACAACGAATGAAGAACCTGAAATACCCTCCGGCTCCAGAGATTATTTCAGAGTGAACACCTTTTTGCTGATCCTTGATAGACTGAAAGCTGAAATACAGAGAAGGCATATTGCTTACTTAAACTTTGAGGAAAAATTTTCATTTTTAACAAAAATGACTAAACTTTCAACACAAAGAGTTACAGAAAAAACCGAGTCTCTCGTGAAATATTATACCAATGATTTAGAGGACGATTTGATTCAAGAATCGCGTGCATTTTCACAGTCACATTTGCTCTGATAAAACTGCAGAGTGTGCAGTGAAGCCTGGATCAAACTCACTACTCAGTCTCTCAACGTTTTTGAGGAATCAATCTCTGTCTAATGTTTACCCTAACTTGGATATAGCTCTCCGCATTGCATTTTCCACTCCAGCTACAAATTGTTCTGGGGAAAGGAGTTTTTCTTGTTTAAAACGCGTGAAAAATTATCAAAGGTCTTCACTGTCTCAAGAAAAAATGAATTCTCTAGCTCTACTCTACATAGAAGCAGAGATAATGAACACTATAAACTATGATGATATTATAGATGATTTTGCTATTAAAAAGTCCCGTAAAAAATTGTATATCTTGTTTCTTTTTTACGCTCCTTCTTAATGACTAATTCATTCGTTTATTTAACTTCAAGGCCTTCTTTACTACAAATGGAAAATTATTATTTTATAAAGGTATGTACATGGGGCGGCGGAAATAAAGTGGCCTACACTCATAAAAAATATAAATCCGGCACTGATATATATATAGTTTTTTATCTTGTATCAGTAAAAACCGAGCAGCAGAGCTCCGTCACTATAAGGTCGTATATTGTCTTCATTTTTGTTCTTCCATACATATAAATTTTCAACCCGCCTTCAATTTGGAAAAGCTGTAGAGATGAGCAAAATATTGAAATTCACGAAAAAATTGAAATAAATTCACCGACCAAATTTCAACCTCTAATTGAATCTGCAAAAACTCTGGAGATCCTAGAAAAACAATAAATCTCTACAATAAAGGAAGGCAGTATAGTTAGAGAAAAAATTTTATACCACCAAAAGTTACTCATATAACATTTCCAACACTCAAACTCAATTTCGAGGAGTTTGGCGGTACAAAAATCATTCAAGTAGAGATATATATATATATATATATATATATATATATATATATATATATATATATATATATATATATATATATATATATATATATATATATATATATATATATGTTTTTATATATAAAAATATATATATAAAAATAAATATATATATATATATATATATATATATATTATATATATATATATATATATATATATATATATATATTTATATGTATGTCTTTGAATACAAAAATTTAATTATATTTTGTGTATCAGAATTTCCATTAGTTACCACCTGACCAGCGCGAAAACCGAAACATGTTATAAATTGGGCAACCTGCAAAAACTCCTGAAATTACTAATTACGTAAATATATCGGCGGTGAGAGATTGAATTTGAAACCCTCAAATAAAATCTCCCTAACATCTACCGATTTTATGTATTAATTTTAAGATTTCTAACTGAATTTAGAGATGCGCAATGCACGAAAATATTCAAAAACGCTTGAAATTTCAACATAGAAATTGCGACGCTAAAACAAACCAACTGAATCTTCCCTGAGCTCAACTCAATCCACGTAGGTACCAAAATTCAACCAGTAGAAGCTGCGGAGTTGCTTTTCGATACAGTATAATAGTCTATTGGCAAAAACTTGACTAATAATATCTATACCAAAAGGGTTACACTAACCTGTTTGTAGTTAACCTTACATAACTATCTCTAAAATATACTGAAGTGTGAATCTCAAAATGATAAACATTTCTGGTAATAAGATGTCGATAGTTTTTTATTGTAACAATGAAATGCCGGTAAAAATTGAGAGCTCTAAACTATGTATTAAATATTTTACTTTTTGAAGTATACATACAAGTATATATATATATACTTATATATATATATATATATATATATATATATATATATATATATATATATATATATATATATATATATATATATATATATATATATATATATATATATATATATATATATATATATATATATATATATATATATATATATATATATATATATATATATATATATATATATATATATATATATATGTAGCTAATGAATTAACGAACAACTTTTTTGTTATCTCCATTCAACCTTAGGTAGAGAATGTTGAATAAACATCATGATATCCACTGCAGAACATTGAAGCGAAAGACAGAATGTTTCGATCTCATTAGACACTCGTCATTATTACATATAAATGGAGTGGAACGACTTCATCAGTACTCTATGCGGTCAGTAAAATCGTCCGTCCGAGTTGCCAAGTTCCCTAACCTGTAGTCAAAAACGAAATTATACAAGTATCGACCGAAAAAATTAATCATCGTGCTAAAACACATATTGAAATATAACTAGGACAATTATCTAGAAAATTTAAATTCATCATATAATAATTGTGTTTTAGCAAGAATGATTTATTTCTTATATATAAATATATATATATATATATATATATATATATATATATATATATATATATATATATATATATATATATATATATATATATATATATATATATATATATATATATATATATATATATATATATATATATATATATTGAACTGCTCTTGCCTGTGTTGTATTTTTACTTATTTATCTTTTATTAGTTTCGTGTCAAAATCTCCTTCCAACTATACAACTAAATAAAATTTCATATACATATTAAAACATGTGTATTTTGATAATGTTATAAATAATTTCAATAAGATCACAAGAAAAATTTCCTTCTGCTTGTTTCCATAGAGTGGCGTTTGCCTTGAATTATCCACTCGTATTCACCATATTTGCTATCAAATGTACCCTTCTGTAAAGACTTCAATTTCAAAGTGAACCGGGGACCCAACTCCTTCAATATAGCTTTCTTGCCATCCTGATCAAAACCGTATCTAAAAGAACGAACATGTAAAAATGTCGATTTAACTAAAATTTTGATTTCATAATGCTCTCCATAGTATCAATTATAAACATAAAATGATATTCAGCAAGAAATATTGGGCCAACAAAATAAATATTTAAATCGAATGGTTTAAAAGAGGTTATTATAAATCACTGAGATCATGTTATTTGAGATTTTATTAACACATTATTTTATGTAGATGAAAAACATTCAAGTTTGCTATGGAGAGAATCCTAAAAACGGGTCTATTTCAAATTCTAGATTGATGAATGATTATAGAAAGTTCATCTTTATATATAAAAATGAATCCTTATTTCCCTTGGTCCCGCCATCACGCTTGAACGGCTGGACCGATTTCACTAATTCTTTTTTTGTTTTTTCGTTGTGTTTTTTATTGTCAGAAGAAGGTTCTTATGAAAGAAAAATCAAGAAAATTGCGCGGGAAATTAGAAAATCGAAGCAGAAATGTTTTTTTCTCATCAATGTGTAGCATACCGTTAAAAAGTTTATTAAGTAAAGAAGATTTTAAAGGGGAGTGAAGCTCTCAATTGTTGTTACTTATTTCAACATTGAATTTTTAATTTAATTCATTCTCACAAAATCTCTAATTTTGTGGAATAAAAATCCTCGTATGCGCCTTTGGTACCAACATTGTAATGAAAACTATTAACTATTTGAACAAGCACACATTACAGAATATTCAGTTGAAAAAATTGGGCTTTTACAGGGTTTAAAGGTGGAATCTTGGGAAATTTGAGAAAAAAAATTTAAAAAATTATATCTCCTTATGTGTTAAAAAATAAATAAAAAATAAATATATATATATATATATATATATATATATATATATATATATATATATATATATATATATATATATATATATATATTGTGTACTATGATTACAGAGCTTATTTGCATTACATCTAATTGCACTTTCTTGATTTATCATTAATGAAGATTAGTCTGTTTGGAAATTGAAATAAATATATTTTTTGGTAATTATTGAGTTTACAACAACTTCAACTTCAGAAATCCATAGAATTATCATAACCCCATATTATCAACTAATTCAACAGCCTAATTATTGAATCAATTGATGAAGGTTAAAAAATAGGTAATTATTGAGTTTACAACAGACTTTCCCGATTTTCTTGAAATTTCGGATTTTAGCTTATTTTGGCCTGAAAAAGCCGAATATCAACTTATTTTTTGTCGCCTATTGACCATTTTTCTTCTAAATTTTATGAATATATACAACATATATGTCAACAAATTACGTCATTATGGCCGGTATAGTAGGTCACGGTATGCAGTGGAAATAAGGTTTGATACTAACCTAACGTAAGACGCGAAAAAGGAAATATATTATGAAATAGATAAACTTTATATTGAAAAAGACGATTCTTATTAAGGCGTGCGTGCAGCGCGCAATTCGGCATAAAAGGTAAATAAAATGTCAGAGCATGAAGTAATGTCCCCTCTCTATTTATTTATTATATTTAATGAACCCCGTTGAGGGATAAGGTACCTAAATAGAAAAATAGATTCATGAAAAAAAATTAAAGGCATTAGGATCATTTTTCAAATATTTGAAAAGTTGGTAGATTTTTTGTCCAAGGTGGTAGGTTGGGGTTAGATACTAAAAGTTGGTAGATCTACCTAAAAGTAGGTAGAGTTGGCAACACTGTACGAGACACAGACAAGAGGATACATATTGGTAAATGCACGTTCTTAAACTCAAAGACCGACCAATAAGCGTTTGGTCAAATAAGGCGCCAATTTTAAATTCGATCAAAAATGCTTCAATATCGCAAGATACGAGGATACGCGATATAAACCGAGATAGTGAAATTGTGGGATATGTGATTTGCTAGAATGAAAATCTTTCTAATTGGTTTGCTGAAAATTCAAATAAAAACAACGGTTATATTAGTAGATTTTAGAATGCCATTGTAGTTCAGTATCATTAATTACGTGGTATAGTGTAGACGTTTTTTGAAGATACTGCTGTGATTTCAAGAGTAGGTACATAATGGGTTGTGATGGGTGTACTTTCACTTTGTTCAGTTTTCTCATGCTGGTAAGTGATGAATGTAACTTGTTCAAATTTTTATTTGATCATAATGTCTTGGCGGAAAATGTGACTTGCCCAAAATGCAGTAAAGCGTGCAAGTACTATTCTGATAGGAATACTTTTGTATGTAACAACACTTTCGTCAAAATTAACGCACATAAGAAAAGAATTCGCGAAAAATGTGGTTTTTCTGTTACGGCCAATAAAAATACATTTTTTTCTAAATCTCGCAAATCTGTTTCAGAAATTTGCCGCTTTATTGCTTTTTGGTTAGGTACTAGTTATAAGCAGGTACAACTCGAAGAGGAAATGCAATGGACTAGCGCAACGGTTGTAAATTGGACTATTTTTTGTAGAGAAGTTTGTTTAGTTGTAGTAAGTAAAAATTCTGAACGATTAGGAGGTGAAGGAAAAATTGTGGAAATAGACGAAGCGAAATTCGGTAAAAGAAAATATAACAGGGGTAGAGTCATCGAGGGTCAATGGGTTTTTGGTGGGATTGAGCGCGAAACTAAAAAATTTTTCCTGGTGGCGGTTCCGAATCGAACCCGGGAAACATTGTTAGAAATTATTAATGAGTGGGTACTTCCAGGTGCTACAATTATGTCCGATTGTTGGAAAGCTTATGATTGTTTGAACGATGAAGGTTTTATACACCAAACTGTGAATCACAGCAAGAACTTTGTTGATCCCGATACACGTGCTCACACTCAGAACGTTGAACGCATGTGGCGGGATGTCAGAGGTGATATTCCCAAATACGGACGTCGTGAGGCTCACTACGTCTACTATTTGGCCCAATATTACTTCCATCGGAAATTTCCCCATTTTCGCGATAGATATCATGAGTTTTTCAAATATTTAGCCGAAGTATATCCCCCCACAGGTGAAGAACGTGACGATGAGTGAAACACTTCATCACTAACCCTGTTATACAGAGTGACCATTTATTTTATTTATTTATCGAATATGATCATATTTAGTTGATTCTTTCCGTTAAACTAATGCCGAAACTACGCTTTCGTTTATTTTCAGATAGTGAAAATTTGCATTTTTTTCTGTCGAGACCCTGTCTTTATTGATGTTATGTAATCAGCTCCCCTTTCCCTACATTGTTATCGCCTACCCCTTCCTTTCCTGGCAAAGAATAGCTCTCACCTCCCCGTGGTTTTTGCTGGATAGCTATTTCAAATACAATTACTCGGTAATTATGGATACTACAACCAGACTCCCCGATTTTCTTGAAATTTCGGATTATAGCTTAGTTTGGCCTGAAAAAGCTGAATATGAAGTCAGATTTTGTCGCTGGGTCACCTTTTTTTTTAATAAAAAACTTGAGCTGACCTGACTTTTTCAAACCTTACTAACCTAACCTCCGAGTTCATAAAAGTATAGAATTCATGAATTTTATTATAAAAAACATTGTCTTTTTTATAATCAAATTCATATTTTTCAGGAATTCTATACTTTTAAGAACTCGGAGGTTAGGTTAGTAAGGTTAGAAAAAGTCAGGTCAGCTCAAGTTTTTGAAAAAAAAAGATGACCCAGCGACAATATCTGACTTCATATTCATTTTTCAGGCCAAAATAAGCTATTATCCAAAATTTCAAGAAAATCGGGGCAGTCTGTTGTATCCATAATTACCCAATTACTCTAATACATAAATATCACGATAGATAACAAAATTTTGTCTATTTGAGAGAGCTAACAGAGAAGAGCTAATTGCTAGTTGTTTGCATGTTCTCATTTATGTATCTATCAATAATAAATAACATTTCAATTTAACGAAATAAGAATGAAGCATTTTGGATCATATTAGTAATTGGCGCCAAATAGGTACTATTCAAAAGTCATAATTTATTCGTTCGCCAGACGTTTCCCTGAATAGGTTAGTTTTGTTCTTATGTGTGACAAGACCGTTTATGAATTTAAAATTGCCGCCTTATTTCCCTGCTCGCTCAGCCAACGAATTTATGAACGCTTATTGGTCCTAGCGTATACGAACGTGCTCTGCTCTGGGGTTGCTGATTTTCAATATTCTGTATTTTCACTTATTCATTAGTCATTACTCATCCTCACGTCGTACACGTTTACAATTGAATCTGTAAATTGAGTTTAGCACAGCCTTAGAAATTGATCGCATAAATATATTATATTCTAGAGACTAGACAACAAGTTCGAGATGGCAGTATTGTATTTCTGTAATAATTATGAGAATTTATATTGAATAAGAAAATGTGCGTTTTAATATGTTGTGATATTAGTAGAAACTTTTGATTGTCGATTCCCCGGAAACCTGTGAATGAAAAGTGCTTTCAAGGGTAATTCAGCGGATGCTATACCCAGGCGATTAAAGAGTGAGTAAAAATAATATATACCTATATATAAATAATATATTTCCTTTTTCGCGTCTTAGGTTAGGTTAGTATCAAACCTTATTTCCACTGCATACCGTGACCTACTATACCGGCCATAATGACGTAATTTGTTGACATATATGTTGTATATATTCATAAAATTTAGAAGAAAAATGGTCAATAGGCGACAAAAAATAAGTTGATATTCGGCTTTTTTAGGCCAAAATAAGCTAAAATCCGAAATTTCAAGAAAATCGGGGAAGTCTGTTGTAAACTCAATAATTACCTATTTTTTAACCTTCATCAATTGATTCAATAATTAGGCTGTTGAATTAGTTGATAATATGGGGTTATGATAATTCTATGGATTTCTGAAGTTGCACATATTTTTACAAATATATTTTCCACTTTAACATAGAACTAAAATTAATACAAGAAATAATAATTATCAAAAAAATCATGTTTTCTCTGAAAAAATTCAAACTTATAGAAGTACCTTACCTGAAATGTCTAAAAAATATATAATCTCTCTGGTTATGGAAAGCTACTGCCCTCTGTCCTTCAAATTCAGGGCTATAATGAAATATTGCACCAAGCATTCTACCAACAGTCAACCCTAGTCTAGTAGTAAATTGATTCAGAATAACTTCTGGTCTATGTGCTGTAATATCCTTATGCTTTTTTCTTAATTCAGTAGTTATTTTAACATTGCTTAGTCGAAAATGGGCTGTAGGCCCATCTGGTAAATGAATTAATAAAAGTCCATCAGGTTCCTTACGATTTTCATTAATTACCAAAACATCTGTGAAATCCTTTGCAATAGCACTACGAACAATTTTTTTCACACCAGACCTATTTCGATAAAGGGAAACAGAATTTGGTATAATTCTTGTCAGTTCTCTTCCAAATATCCTAGTTTTCTAAAAGAAAAAGATATAAAGTAATCAAACTCAGTCCATAAAATCATGAGACATAATGCCAGAACATAACATAAGGTAATGTTAGTGTACCCACCTTCATGGGATTATCAGAAAATGTTATAAGAACCTTTGGTTCATAAGAATGCTTGTAATAGTGACTGAATTCATCATTTTCCAAATCGTGTCTCACTAACTCATTTTCTTCAGTTTCCAATTCTCCAACAGAAGTTTCATCCTTCTCTCTCAGACTTTCAATAGTATGAGGGATTTTCTTTGGTTCCACACTTCGGTTTCGTTCCAATTTACACTTCTTCTTCTCCTAAAAGCAATACATTTGATGAAGGTTTGAATGGAAAAACAAATTTTAAATACCTACCTTCTGTTTTTCTTTTTTTATTTTCTTATATTGTAGGTTTCTAACAATTTTATTTTTAATATGGGCATATTTATTTTCATTTGGAAACAAAACTGACCCACTACATGAAGGTTTAGCTTCTGATATTTCTAAGCTTTCTTCTTTCATGTCTTCGTCCATAACGCTAAGTTTGGTTATTTTGCAATCACAAAATTTGAAATTATTATTTCAGATGATAACCCCCGTTGAACTTTCAAATAATAAAGTAAAAATGCCAAAATGGTAATGGCTAGTAAATTAAGAAAAACTACTGAATTCTGAATTTAAGGTTAGCAATGATGCAACGAGGAGTTTCTGCGTCTGGTGACATTTCTATGGAGGGAGGGGAAGAAGCATTTGCTACCAACATTGAATTCATATCCGTTATGCCCCATTCGCACGGGAGCTTCATGAACCTCCCTTAGGCTAGGCGCGCACTATCAACTGGGTACATCCCCTTGTCAATGAACGTTTAAACAAGGGACACTTCCGTGAAATACTTAGTGAACTTAACGATTATCCCGAAAAGTTTTTCCAATATTATAGAATGACGAAAAAATGTTTTTATGAAGTTTTAAAACGAGTTGGACCCTATATTACATGTGATAAAATACTCGATTCAGAAATGCAATATCACCGGAAGAGATGCTTTCAGTGACTTTAAGGTAAGTATTTACAATTTAACTTAATTTACATGTTTAGATAATATTTATTGTTAATAAGACATTACTTATCATTATCTTTTTTGTACATTTTACTGCAAATTGGTCACATCAAATATTTCCGAATCTTCATCCATGGATTGGCCGAATTGTTCATAATAGTTATGAAAATAATTTGTTGTTTCTGTTGCAATTTGTATATCTTCGTGCAGCGTCGATGTTGATGGTGCCCATGGCAGTGGAGTCGGAGTTGTAGGATACAACGATTTTCTTCAAGATGACGATGTTGACTGTGTTGGTGATGCTGACAGAATTGGTGTCGACATATGTCGACTATTACTTCCGGGTAATGTATTTCGTGGTGGCGAATAAGATTGTATAACATTTTTGTACGTGCGCACAGGCACTGCAGGTATGTACGTACACACAGGAGGTATATACTCTAAATTTTTCGTTTTTTCGTCTCATTACTCGCAAAATTTCGGTTTTTGCAAAGAATTTTTGCTCGTCATTTAATTTCTTCATCATCGGTATTAACATAAGTGCGAAATTTTTGTCTTCATCTACGTCTGCTTCAGAATACGACTTTTCTTTTAAAATATTAATTAACTGTTCTTCAAAAGTTGGAGCTTTTTTCTTTTGAATCGTATGATGACCGCCAATAGGATTTGTTGCTGGATTTGCAGAATTTGATAGTGGAGCAGGAATGCCTGTCCTCGAAGCTAAGAAACTCGATGAGAAAGACGTTTTTTGAATTTCGTCGGTGCACTCAGAGACTTGAGGAGAATTTTGTGCTTCAATGTTGCTAATTGTTGGTTGATGATTAATGGAAGGCATAAAAAAAGTGAATTATCGAAATAATAATAGTTTGTTATTTCTTGAAAGTAGAACAGAGCATAATTTATTGAGTTTACCTCTTGCTCTAAAACGGTAAAACTTTTGTGCCTTCAACTTTTCTTCTTCAGAATGGTTAGCCAATTGGTCTTCATTTAAACCAACCATACGTATTATCATAGAAGTGTTTTTTCTACATCTTCTGGACTTTTTTTGTTGAAAGCCATCTGCTATCAAATATTTGTGAGAGATTTGCCCAGACATCTTTCCTATAAGTTATTAAATTGTTGGAAACATTCTCGTACCTCATCATTCAATGTTTTCAAGAGATAATTCATCTGTTGAAAGTTCGACAAATCTTCATTTTTTTTCCCTCTGAATAGCTGTACGACTTGCATGCGCTATCTATCTCACATCTGTGTTTTGTCGTACCTGTAACAAGAATAGAAAATCCTTGTACTGCGACCTACTTTCCGGGTCTTCTTCTATTGCAATATATTCTAAAAATTGATCTAATTTAGCAAGCAGAGTGCATGCAGCACTTGCATTAGTTGGAGTCTTAAAGTGTCCATCTTCGTGCATTCCTACAACTTCATTTATTGTTTTTATTACATTGTCAACCATGTTATACTGATTACTTGATTTTTTGATCTGTAATATTTATTATTTAGTCCATTAGCATATCTCACTATTGTATCGTCACTACAGACCAGTTTTAAAACTTAAGGATTCCTTAACTTCGGATAAAAAAGTGTTCTCAAGACCTCACAAGCCTTAAGGTGAACCGGTTGTGTCAATAGTCTACTGGTTCCTAAATCATGTTTCATAGTATATTTTTTGTCATAACATATTCTCACATGATTCTTCCAATTTTTATAAGAATAAAATCCATGGCCAATGGGACATGGAGCAGAAGAGCTGTCTTTGGTGGACTTTCTAACACAAATTAGCTCACTTTGATTATGGAGATTGTGTTTCAGGTAACCTCCTTTCTAGTTTTGTCGAGAATCAATTTGCGTTCCTCAGAATCTGAAACAAATTTTATAAGATGAAAATATTTTCATATTCAGACTTTTTCACATATATTTGTAATTAAAGAAAAAATACAAATTGAAGAACAATGCAATAATTATATTAGGAATAATTACAACAAAATTATAAGAAAAAATTTCAAGGCTTTTTTCTTTCAAATTCATATAACAAGATTTTTGTAAGATATAAGTGTATTTCTTGACCTCATCAAATGAGTTATATAATGAATGAATTATTTAGAACTTTTTGGAAGTTTCATACAATCTACACTAAATCTTCTTGTGAGTGTTGTCTTTCTATATGAAGAGGAAGATTAGTTAATAAAATTCCACAGCACAAGCATGCAAGCTTTTTAGACAAGTATGACTTGTCACATGATGATGAATTGAGTACCTATTCAGAAAAAAATCTTTTAAACAACCAGTTCTACTTTTGTGCATAAAACAGGGACAAGGAAAAATAAATTTACTTTGTGACAGAATTTAGTATTTTCAATTTTCTACTATTCAAAATCAAGTAGGTATATTAAAGAATGGAACACTCTGATTTCCTATGTTTTATGAATTGGCATTTTCAATACACACACCCGAACTGTTAATGAAAAAATGATTATTGATTCAAACCAGGGGCGTAGCCAGCGGGAGGGCCAGGGGGTCCTGGCACCCCCAGACGTTTCGGGACGTAGAAAAATTGTACTTGCCAATAGCAATACCAGGATTATGCTGAACAAATTGATATACCTTTAATAAGTAAAAAGCATTGCCCTGTAAATATTTAACTGTAAATAAATTCATTAATTTCAACTTGCACAATCAGTATTTTGTTAAATGCTAGCTTATTAGTCATTATAGAGGGTTAATTAGAAGTTTGTTGTTAATCCCTAATTTTAAGACATCCTGTGGAATAATTTCTGATCAGTTTTTGTTAAAGACCATTCCTTTCCAACATTTTGTTTTTTTGGTTCATGTCTTTAAGTGCACTAGTTCATTTTTAAGAACCAAATGAACTTGTCATCAATGGTTTACTTTAAGAAATCTAATTGTTGATTGAAGAGGTGGCTTTTCTCGTTGTTGCCCTAGTGGCAGTTTGGCAGTGAGAGACCTAAAAAATCTCCAACCATGGCTTTGAGTGCGGAAAATTGCGCAAAATCTGTTGATCTTGTTGAAGATGGACATAATAATGAATATATTGAGGAGATATTAAGCAAGTACCTTGTACCTTTTAATGGATTTATCGGCGATTCATCCTGATGCAGGATAATGCTCGGCCACATACAACAATTTATGTAGGTATTAACAAAATGAACTGGCCATCATGTTCACCTGATCTCAACACCATGGAGCATGTGTTGGACATGCTTGGTAGGTGAGTCAGAGATCGCAAAATAGCTCCGGCTACGATAAATGAGCTTAGTTCAGCAATTCAGGAGGAATGGCAAAACATTGCTCAAAATGCTATTCTTTACGTACCTAATTGACAGTATGAACCGACGTATGCAGGCAGTAATAAGAGCTTATATAGGTGGTAATAAAAAATATTGAGCTGAATTTGTTGTAAAAAAAAAATTTCTTCAGATCATTTAGATAACAGTTGAGTTACTTTTTTTTGAAGTTTGATTTTTAGTTTGAATTGAATAAGTTTGCATGAATGAATTTCACAAAAAATGCTTATTACTATAACTTACCAAACTTGTGTTGCCTTCTTTTTGCTAGACTCATAAACTGAGCTGGCAAACTGACGTTATGGCACGAGCAAAGCCATCTCGTCAAAAAAGAACATTTCTTAAAATTTGGTAAATTTGGAGTTAATATATCTCTTAAACATGAACTAGTACAATTAATATAAAAATCAAAAAACAAAAAGTTGGAAAGAAATGATTTTCAACAAAAATTGGTATGTTGAAAGAATTTCACTACGAAATTATTCCACAAGATGTTCTAAAAATAGAGTTTAACAAAAAACTTCCAATTAACTCTGCATAATGACTAATAAGCCAGCATTCAACAAAAGACTGAATGAGCAAGTTGAAATTAATAATTTTATTTACAGTTTTCTAAAAAAATTTTGAAAATTGAACCAAAAATGAAAAAACTATGACATATCAAATTTTACCAAATATTAACTTGTTGCGTTTTATGCATGTGAGTATATATATATATAT